>CAMRHE010001890.1:0-22865 GCA_947044405.1 Leptodactylus fallax | reverse complement strand
GAGGAGGGGACAGCCAGTTACATAGCAGACCTCATGTAATCCTCGCTGGGGCGCTCGACGGGGATCTCAGCTCTATCCGGGCACCAGAACCCAAAGCCAGGGGCTGGCAAAGGCCAAACGTGGCCAATACCAAATGTGGCAAAGGTCAAACGTGGCCAATATCAAATGTGGCAAAGGCCAAACGTGGCCCATACCAAATGTGGCAAAGGCCAAACGTGGCCCATACCAAATATGGCAAAGGCCAAACGTGGCCCATACCAAATGTGGCAAAGGCCAAACGTGGCCCATACCAAATGTGGCAAAGGCCAAACGTGGCCCATACCAAATATGGCAAAGGCCAAACGTGGGCCATACCAAATGTGGCAAAGGCCAAACGTGGCCCATACCAAATGTGGCAAAGGCCAAACGTGGCCCATACCAAATGTGGCAAAGGCCAAACGTGGCCCATACCAAATATGGCAAAGGCCAAACGTGGCCAATATCAAATGTGGCAAAGGTCAAACGTGGCCAATATCAAATGTGGCAAATGTCAAACGTGGCCAATATCAAATGTGGCAAAGGCCAAACGTGGCCCATACCAAATGTGGCAAAGGCCAAACGTGGCCCATACCAAATATGGCAAAGGCCAAACGTGGCCCATACCAAATGTGGCAAAGGCCAAACGTGGCCCATACCAAATGTGGCAAAGGCCAAACGTGGCCCATACCAAATATGGCAAAGGCCAAACGTGGGCCATACCAAATGTGGCAAAGGCCAAACGTGGCCCATACCAAATGTGGCAAAGGCCAAACGTGGCCCATACCAAATGTGGCAAAGGCCAAACGTGGCCCATACCAAATATGGCAAAGGCCAAACGTGGCCAATATCAAATGTGGCAAAGGTCAAACGTGGCCAATATCAAATGTGGCAAATGTCAAACGTGGCCAATATCAAATATGGCAAAGGCCAAACGTGGCCCATACCAAATGTGGCAAAGGCCAAACGTGGCCCATACCAAATGTGGCAAAGGCCAAACGTGGCCCATACCAAATGTGGCAAAGGCCAAACGTGGCCCATACCAAATATGGCAAAGGCCAAACGTGGCCAATATCAAATGTGGCAAAGGTCAAACGTGGCCAATATCAAATGTGGCAAATGTCAAACGTGGCCAATATCAAATGTGGCAAAGGCCAAACGTGGCCCATACCAAATGTGGCAAAGGCCAAACGTGGCCCATACCAAATGTGGCAAAGGCCAAACGTGGCCAATACCAAATGTGGCAAAGGTCAAACCTGGTCAATACCAAATGTGGCAAAGGTCTAACGTGGCCAGTACCAAATGTGGCAAAGGCCAAACGTGGCCCATACCAAATGTGGCAAAGGCCAAATGTGGCCCATACCAAATGTGGCAAAGGCCAAATGTGGCAAAGGTCAAACGTGGCCAATACCAAATGTGGCAAAGGTCAAACGTGGCCAATACCAAATGTGGCAAAGACCAAACGTGGCCAATACCAACCGTGACAAAGGCCAAACGTGGCGAATACCAAATGTGGCAAAGGTCAAACGTGGCCAATATCAAATGTGGCAAAGGCCAAACGTGGCCAATACCAAATGTGGCAAAGGTCAAACGTGGTCAATACCAAATGTGGCAAAGGTCTAACGTGGCCAATACCAAATGTGGCAAAGGCCAAACGTGGCCCATACCAAATGTGGCAAAGGCCAAATGTGGCCCATACCAAATGTGGCAAAGGCCAAATGTGGCAAAGGTCAAACGTGGCCAATACCAAATGTGGCAAAGGTCAAACGTGGCCAATACTAAATGTGGCAAAGACCAAACGTGGCCAATACCAACCGTGACAAAGGCCAAACGTGGCGAATACCAAATGTGGCAAAGGCCAAATGTGGCCCATACCAAATGTGGCAAAGGCCAAATGTGGCAAAGGTCAAACGTGGCCAATACCAAATGTGGCAAAGGTCAAACGTGGCCAATACTAAATGTGGCAAAGACCAAACGTGGCCAATACCAACCGTGACAAAGGCCAAACGTGGCGAATACCAAATGTGGCAAAGGTCAAACGTGGCCAATACCAAATGTGGCAAAGGCCAAACGTGGCCAATACCAAATGTGGCAAAGGTCAAACGTGGCCAATATCAAATGTGGCAAAGGTCAAACGTGGCCAATATCAAATGTGGCAAAGGCCAAACGTGGCCAATACCAAATGTGGCAAAGGTCAAACGTGGCCAATACCAAATGTGGCAAAGGCCAAACGTGGCCAATACCAAATGTGGCAAAGGCCAAACGTGGCCAATACCAAATGTGGCAAAGGTCAAACGTGGCCAATATCAAATGTGGCAAAGGCCAAACGTGGCCCATACCAAATGTGGCAAAGGCCAAACGTGGCCCATACCAAATGTGGCAAAGGCCAAATGTGGCCAATACCAAATGTGGCAAAGGTCAAACGTGGCCAATATCAAATGTGGCAAAGGCCAAACGTGGCCCATACCAAATGTGGCAAAGGCCAAACGTGGCCAATACCAAATGTGGCAAAGGTCAAACGTGGCCAATACCAAATGTGGCAAAGGTCAAACGTGGCCAATACCAAATGTGGCAAAGGCCAAACGTGGCCAATATCAAATGTGGCAAAGGCCAAACATGGCCCATACCAAATGTGGCAAAGGCCAAATGTGGCAAAGGCCAAACGTGGCCAATACCAAATGTGGCAAAGGTCAAACGTGGCCAATATCAAATGTGGCAAAGGTCAAACGTGGCCATACCAAATGGGGCAAAGGCCAAACGTGGCCAATACCAACCGTGACAAAGGCCAAATGTGGCGAATACCAAACGTGGCAAAGGCCAAACATGGCCCATACCAAATGTGGCAACGGCCAAATGTGACAAAGGCCAAACGTGGCCAATACCAAACGTGGTAAAGGTCAAACGTGGCCAATACCAAATGTGGCAAAGGTCAAACTTAGCCAATACCAAATGTGGCAAAAGGCCAAACATGGTGAGCATCACATATGCGAAGCAAGATAAAATGGTGGTGAAGGACCTGCCGCAATGTCATGTGACCAGAGCAGGTTGGAGGAGCTGCTGTGCTGAATACTTTGTGATGGTTTGTTCTTCTGTAGGGTGAGAGCAGGTAACCAGAGAAATACTGGGAGTTGTAGTCATCTCCTGGTACCATAACTGCCTTCATTTGTTAGGACTTTTAGTTCTTTCCTTTATTACCCCCATCCCGGGAATCTGCCCAGACATCCAATATTAACACTCTGGACATGCTGGGAGCTGTAGTCCTCTTCTTCTATGTTCACTACTGTAATGTCCTCTAGTGTCCGTCTGGACATGATGGGACTTGTCGTTCTTTCCTCTTATACTATTCTCTGCTCATATCCTCATTACTACGATGTCTTAGAGCAGCTGAGGTGTGTAATATGAGGTTCTGCAGCAGCTGAGGTGTGTAATATGAGGTTCTGCAGCAGCTGAGGTGTGTAGAGCCCAATGAAGGTGTAATATATAAACCCATCAGCCCTAAAATTAAATTCTCCTGACTAATATTGTGTACTTTACCTCTCTGACCCCTGGAGGCCTGGACTCCACTAGATCTCTGCAGGTATCCTGTGGTATCTGAACCCTCCAGGCCTGGACTCCACTAGATCTCTGCAGTGTCCTGTGGTATCTGACCCCTCCAGGCCTGGACTCCACTAGATCTCTGCAGTGTCCTGTGGTATCTGACCCCTCCAGACCTGGACTCCACTAGATCTCTGCAGTGTCCTGTGGTATCTGACCCCTCCAGACCTGGACTCCACTAGATCGCTGCAGTGTCCTGTGGTAACTGACCCCTCCAGGCCTGGACTCCACTAGATCTCTGCAGTGTCCTGTAGTATCTGACCCCTCCAGACCTGGACTCCACTAGATCTCTGCAGTGTCCTGTGGTATCTGACCCCTCCAGACCTGGACTCCACTAGATCTCTGCAGTGTCCTGTGGTATCTGACCCCTCCAGACCTGGACTCCACTAGATCGCTGCAGTGTCCTGTGGTATCTGACCCCTCCAGGCCTGGACTCCACTAGATCTCTGCAGTTTCCTGTGGTATCTGACCCCTCCAGACCTGGACTCCACTAGATCTCTGCAGTGTCCTGTGGTATCTGACCCCTCCAGGCCTGGACTCCACTAGATCTCTGCAGTGTCCTGTGGTATCTGACCCCTCCAGGCCTGGACTCCACTAGATCTCTGCAGTGTCCTGTGGTATCTGACCCCTCCAGGCCTGGACTCCACTAGATCTCTGCAGTGTCCTGTGGTATCTGACCCCTCCAGACCTGGACTCCACTAGATCTCTGCAGTGTCCTGTGGTATCTGACCCCTCCAGACCTGGACTCCACTAGATCTCTGCAGTGTCCTGTAGTATCTGACCCCTCCAGACCTGGACTCCACTAGATCTCTGCAGGTGTCCTGTGGTATCTGACCCCTCCAGACCTGGACTCCACTAGATCTCTGCAGGTATCCTGTGGTATCTGACCCCTCCAGACCTGGACTCCACTAGATCTCTGCAGGTATCCTGTGGTATCTGACCCCTCCAGACCTGGACTCCACTAGATCTCTGCAGTGTCCTGTGGTATCTGACCCCCCAGACCTGGACTCCACTAGATCTCTGCAGTGTCCTGTGGTATCTGATCCCTCCAGACCTGGACTCCACTAGATCTCTGCAGGTGTCCTGTGGTATCTGACCCCTCCAGACCTGGACTCCACTAGATCTCTGCAGTGTCCTGTGGTATCTGACCCCTCCAGACCTGGACTCCACTAGATCTCTGCAGTGTCCTGTAGTATCTGACCCCTCCAGACCTGGACTCCACTAGATCTCTGCAGTGTCCTGTAGTATCTGACCCCTCCAGACCTGGACTCCACTAGATCTCTGCAGTGTCCTGTAGTATCTGACCCCTCCAGACCTGGACTCCATTAGATCTCTGCAGTGTCCTGTAGTATCTGACCCCTCCAGACCCAGACCTGGACTCCACTAGATCTCTGCAGTGTCCTGTGGTATCTGACCCCTCCAGACCTGGATTCCACTAGATCTCTGCAGTGTCCTGTGGTATCTGACCCCTCCAGACCTGGACTCCACTAGATCTCTGCAGGTGTCCTGTGGTATCTGACCCCTCCAGGCCTGGACTCCACTATATGCAGTGTCCTGTGGTATCTGATCCCTCCAGACCTGGACTCCACTAGATCCCTGCAGGTGTCCTGTGGTATCTGATCCCTCCAGACCTGGACTCCACTAGATCTCTGCAGTGTCCTGTGGTATCTGACCCCTCCAGGCCTGGACTCCACTAGATCTCTGCAGTGTCCTGTGGTATCTGACCCCTCCAGACCTGGACTCCACTAGATCTCTGCAGTGTCCTGTGGTATCTGACCCCTCCAGGCCTGGACTCCACTAGATCTCTGCAGTTTCCTGTGGTATCTGACCCCTCCAGACCTGGACTCCACTAGATCTCTGCAGTGTCCTGTGGTATCTGACCCCTCCAGACCTGGACTCCACTAGATCTCTGCAGTGTCCTGTAGTATCTGACCCCTCCAGACCTGGACTCCACTAGATCTCTGCAGTGTCCTGTAGTATCTGACCCCTCCAGACCTGGACTCCACTAGATCTCTGCAGTGTCCTGTAGTATCTGACCCCTCCAGACCTGGACTCCATTAGATCTCTGCAGTGTCCTGTAGTATCTGACCCCTCCAGACCCAGACCTGGACTCCACTAGATCTCTGCAGTGTCCTGTGGTATCTGACCCCTCCAGACCTGGATTCCACTAGATCTCTGCAGTGTCCTGTGGTATCTGACCCCTCCAGACCTGGACTCCACTAGATCTCTGCAGGTGTCCTGTGGTATCTGACCCCTCCAGGCCTGGACTCCACTATATGCAGTGTCCTGTGGTATCTGATCCCTCCAGACCTGGACTCCACTAGATCCCTGCAGGTGTCCTGTGGTATCTGATCCCTCCAGACCTGGACTCCACTAGATCTCTGCAGTGTCCTGTGGTATCTGACCCCTCCAGGCCTGGACTCCACTAGATCTCTGCAGTGTCCTGTGGTATCTGACCCCTCCAGACCTGGACTCCACTAGATCTCTGCAGTGTCCTGTGGTATCTGACCCCTCCAGACCTGGATTCCACTAGATCTCTGCAGTGTCCTGTGGTATCTGACCCCTCCAGACCTGGACTCCACTAGATCTCTGCAGGTGTCCTGTGGTATCTGACCACTCCAGGCCTGGACTCCACTATCTGCAGTGTCCTGTGGTAACTGATCCCTCCAGACCTGGACTACACTAGATCCCTGCAGGTGTCCTGTGGTATCTGATCCCTCCAGACCTGGACTCCACTAGATCTCTGCAGTGTCCTGTGGTATCTGACCCCTCTAGACCTGGACTCCACTAGATCTCTGCAGTGTCCTGTGGTATCTGACCCCTCCAGACCTGGACTCCACTAGATCTCTGCAGGTGTCCTGTGGTATCTGACCCCTCCAGGCCTGGACTCCACTAGATCTCTGCAGGTGTCCTGTGGTATCTGACCCCTCCAGACCTGGACTCCACTAGATCTCTGCAGGTGTCCTGTGGTATCTGACCCCTCCAGACCTGGACTCCACTAGATCTCTGCAGTGTCCTGTGGTATCTGACCCCTCTAGACCTGGACTCCACTAGATCTCTGCAGTGTCCTGTGGTATCTGACCCCTCCAGGCCTGGACTCCACTAGATCTCTGCAGGTGTCCTGTGGTATCTGACCCCTCCAGACCTGGACTCCACTAGATCTCTGCAGGTGTCCTGTGGTATCTGACCCCTCCAGACCTGGACTCCACTAGATCTCTGCAGTGTCCTGTGGTATCTGACCCCTCCAGACCTGGACTTCACTAGATCTCTGCAGGTGTCCTGTGGTATCTGACCCCTCTAGACCTGGACTACACTAGATCTCTGCAGTGTCCTGTGGTATCTGACCCCTCCAGACCTGGACTTCACTAGATCTCTGCAGGTGTCCTGTGGTATCTGACCCCTCTAGACCTGGACTACACTAGATCTCTGCAGTGTCCTGTGGTATCTGACCCCTCTAGACCTGGACTACACTAGATCTCTGCAGTGTCCTGTGGTATCTGACCCCTCCAGGCCTGGACTCCACTATCTGCAGTGTCCTGTGGTATCTGATCCCTCCAGACCTGGACTCCACTAGATCTCTGCAGTGTCCTGTGGTATCTGACCCCTCCAGACCTGGACTCCACTAGATCTCTGCAGTGTCCTGTGGTATCTGACCCCTCCAGACCTGGACTCCACTAGATCGCTGCAGTGTCCTGTGGTATCTGACCCCTCCAGACCTGGACTCCACTAGATCTCTGCAGTGTCCTGTAGTATCTGACCCCTCCAGACCTGGACTCCACTAGATCTCTGCAGTGTCCTGTGGTATCTGACCCCTCCAGACCTGGACTCCACTAGATCTCTGCAGTGTCCTGTGGTATCTGACCCCTCCAGACCTGGACTCCACTAGATCTCTGCAGGTGTCCTGTGGTATCTGACCCCTCCAGGCCTGGACTCCACTATCTGCAGTGTCCTGTGGTATCTGATCCCTCCAGACCTGGACTCCACTAGATCTCTGCAGTGTCCTTTGGTATCTGACCCCTCCAGACCTGGACTCCACTAGATCTGTGCAGGTGTCCTGTGGTATCTGACCCCTCCAGACCTGGACTCCACTAGATCGCTGCAGTGTCCTGTGGTATCTGACCCCTCCAGGCCTGGACTCCACTAGATCTCTGCAGTGTCCTGTGGTATCTGACCCCCCAGGCCTGGACTCCACTATCTGCAGTGTCCTGTGGTATCTGACCCCTCCAGGCCTGGACTCCACTAGATCTCTGCAGGTGTCCTGTGGTATCTGACCCCTCCAGACCTTTACTCCACTAGATCTCTGCAGTGTCCTATGGTATCTGACCCCTCCAGACCTGGACTCCACTAGATCTCTGCAGTGTCCTGTGGTATCTGACCCCTCCAGGCCTGGACTCCACTAGATCTCTGCAGGTGTCCTGTGGTATCTGACCCCTCCAGACCTTTACTCCACTAGATCTCTGCAGTGTCCTGTGGTATCTGACCCCTCCAGACCTGGACTCCACTAGATCTCTGCAGTGTCCTGTGGTATCTGACCCCTCCAGACCTGGACTCCACTAGATCTCTGCAGTGTCCTGTGGTATCTGACCCCTCCAGACCTGGACTCCACTAGATCTCTGCAGTGTCCTGTGGTATCTGACCCCTCCAGGCCTGGACTCCACTAGATCTCTGCAGTGTCCTGTGGTATCTGACCCCTCCAGGCCTGGACTCCACTAGATCTCTGCAGTGTCCTGTGGTATCTGACCCCTCCAGGCCTGGACTCCATTAGATCTCTGCAGGTATCCTTTGGTATCTGACCCCTCCAGGCCTGGACTCCACTAGATCTCTGCAGGTGTAGCAATAGTTCAGTGTATGATATGTAGATTTGTGTCCATCTCTGCATCCCCTATAAAAAAAAACAAAAACGAAATAACAGATACTCGTACTGTCACTGGGAGTTGCATTGAGACGGTGGGCTCCATGTTTGTTCTTCAGTGTGTGGTGCTCCCTGGTATGCTGCGCTGTTTCTTAGGTGATAGCTCTAAACAGAAAAACATTAAAAATAATTAATATTGACCCGTATAACCTGCCGTATTGCGGTGGCGACCGAGTCCCGTCCTCTGACCAGTCTGTGCTCAGGTTCTGAACTCTTAGCAAGAACTCATTAGTACAGAGCACAAGAACCCCAAGAGTTTCCTTACAAGTACCAAGGCCTGAGTACAGCTGCCATTATTCACAGAGATCCCTTAGTATGAAGAAAGGACATTGTTGTGACTGTACCTTGATGAGACACTGACTCCCAGGTGATATTATTGCCCCTGTACCCTCTATATAAGTGACTGTGTTGGGTGACACACTTGTTCGCTTGTGTATAGCAGGCTGTACAGCGAACAATAATGATAAATCTGCCCCTTGTACTAACACTATCCACATTGCCAGCGATGAAGGACCTGGCGGCACATATGGAGAACCCCGTAGGTAACCTCCAATCACAGCTCCACCACCCCAACCTTCCCAGGAGTCACAATACCAAGGCACTAGACTCTAGGTCAACAGGCGCCCACAATGATCACTTCAGTGGCAGCAACACCATGACAGGCAGAGAATGTTCCAGACGGATTGAAGAGTCTCCTCCGGGCGTGTGACCAGTTCTGGCAGAAAACGACTGCTCTGCAACCAACACTCTTGAGATGTGACCTCTTATGAAAAGAACCTACAATGTACAGATGATTGCAGCACAGCGGCCATCAGAGACTGTAGTCCAGGCTTTGCTCTTATCTGCACTGATACACTGTAACAAACTCACAGCTGTGTGAGTAGGACCAGGGCAGGACAGGTTTGTGGCCTCTGGATATAAATAAAACTGATTTCCTTCAGTGACAGAAAACTGAAGATTATTGAGGAATCCCTAGAAAGCTGCGGCTGTGGCCCCAATAAGATCCAGAATGGGGCCCAGTAAGATTTTTGTCTGTTCTTGTCACCTGCTGTTGGTTGTAATTAAACTTTATCTTTTACGCTATACTCATCCAGTATGTGACATCTTCCCTCTTTGCATGAGATGGGGCATTGTCCTGCATGTAGATGATTTTGCTCCGGAAGGTTCTTCTTTTTGTACCATGGAAGAAAGTCAGAAACTCCATATACTGTGCAGAGGTCATATTTACACCTTCAGGGACCCTAAAGGGGCCTACCAGCTCTCCCCATGATTCCGACCCAAAACATGACTCTGCCTCCTCCTTGCTGACATCACTGCCTTATTTAGACAAGGTGGCCATCCACTACTCCATCCATCTAGACCATCCAGGGTTGCCCGGCACTCACCAGTATACATTATGTATGTCTGGGCCCCATGGCAGCCGCTTCTGCTTGTGAACCCTGTTTAGTAGGTTTATGCACAGCTGCAGCCTCAGGAGGATCCTGCTCCTTGAGGTTCGCACCGGCAGCTTCACATCCCTGTTTGCTGCTTTGTGATGGTATTTTAGCTGCCGCTCTCTTAATCTGATGAATCTGTCTGGCAGAAACCTTCCTCATTCTGCCTTTATCTGCACGAACCCATCTGTGCTCTGAACCAGCCACAAATCTCTTCACAGTACGATCATTGCGCTTACATTTTCATTATACGAGGGGCGTCTAAAAAGTTTGTTGCCCACCCATGAAATCTTTTTCACATGGTCTTGTTTTGCAGTGTAATATTTTATTTAGTTATTTGAAAGGTCTCATGCGCAATCTGGATTTATTTAGATTTTTTTTGTTTCAGGCACAGCATTTTAAAGTTAGGTAGTGAAGCTGAGATATGAAAATGGAGAAGTTGGCAAAGCGAGCAGTCATTGAATACATGCTGGAGACATTAGGGGACAAGGCTCCTTATGCAATGGTGAAAAAGTGGGTTGCAGATATCAAGCGGGGCCAGACATCAATTGAAGATGTTGCGCGCTGTGGTCGTCCCTCAACAACACAGATGAAAATGTCCAAAAAAGTGCAAGACATTGTAATGGCAGATGGACGTGTCACACAGAGGCACATTGCAGTATGTGTGGGCATATCATATCCTAACACAGCTGCTGAACATGCACAAAGTTTCAGCCCGATGGGTGTTAAGACTTTCGTCTTTAGAGAACAAACGTCTGAACGAACTTCGCTCAGCGGAAAACGTGCAACTGTTTGAAGCTGATATTTAACTTTTCCTGCAGAGATTTGTTACAATGGATGAAACTTGGGTACACCACTTTCGTCCTGAGTCAAAAGAAGCCTCAAAACAGTGGAAACATCCCACCTCCCCACGCCCCAAAAAGGCAAAGGTGGTTCCATCTGCTGGCAAGGTGATGGCATCAGTGTTCTGGGATTCCAAGGATGTCATTCTTCTGGAATTCCTCCAGAAAGGTCAAACCATCAATGGGGAGTATTATGCAGGTCAGATTCATCGTCCGAGGTCAGCAATTAAGGAAAAACAGCGAGGGATGCTCCAGAAAGGGGTATTATTTCACCAGAACAATGCGCCAGTTCATACATCGGCTGTTGCAATGGCTGCAATTCACTCCTGTGGTTTCCAACTTCTTCAGCATCCACCCTATTCCCCTGATTTGGCTCCTTCAGACTACCACCTATTCCCACAGATGGAAAGGCACCTTGATGGAAGTCGTTTTCCTTCTGATGAAGCCGTCATGGAAGCCGTAAAGGACTTTTTGGAGAAGTAGGACCGAACGTTCTACCACAGTGGAATAATGAAACTCCAAGAGCGATGGCATACAAGTGTGACCCTCAAAGGAGACTATGTTGAGAACTGACTGCAAAATTTTGACCCACAGTCACTACTTCTGGGTTGGGCCACAAACTTTTCAGGCGCCCCTCGTATATCTCAGGTTTTTATCCCTTGTCCCAGACATTGCACTATTTGAGGCTTTTTGGCTGCAGAGAGATCCTTGGTCTTTCCCATATTGATGAAACCTGAGGCTGCTTAATAATTTGGAACGTCCTTCTTAAGTTTCCTTTAATTGGTCTCACCTGGAAAACTAATGATCACAGGGGATTGAGATTGATCCAAAGAGCCCCGAGACACAAAATCAACCATGAGGTTAATGGAAAAACAAGAAATGACATATTTATGACACTTTAGTCCTATTTGCATAATAATTTGGAACATAGTGTAGATCATAAAGGTCATCATCGCCTGAAGTGGCAGAAGCCTCCCCACTTCTACGTGATAGGTCAGGACAAGATACCTGCGAGCATCAGTATTATAATTTAATAGGCTGCATACACAAAGACAGTGACATCACATATAGGGGTCACAGGAGTAAAGTGATGTCACAAGGTGAGGTCATATAGGCTCTGTAACAAGCCAGTCAGTGACTGGATGGTGTTGTCACAGGAGAGGGCAGTGAGGTCACAGTCTACGTAGCAGGTCAGTGACTGGATGGTGACATCACCGGAGAGGGAAATGAGGTCACAGTCTACGTAGCAGGTCAGTGACTGGATGGTGACATCACAGGAGAGGGCAGTGAGGTCACAGTCTACGTAGCAGGTCAGTGACTGGATGGTGACGTCACAGGGGAGGGCAGTGAGGTCACAGTCTACGTAGCAGGTCAGTGACTGGATGGTGACATCACAGGGGAGGGCAGTGAGGTCACAGTCTATGTAGCTGGTCAGTGACTGGATGGTGACATCACAGGGGAGGGCAGTGAGGTCACAGTCTATGTAGCAGGTCAGTGACTGGATGGTGACGTCACAGGTGAGGGCAGTGACGTCACAGTCTATGTAGCAGGTCAGTGACTGGATGGTGACATCACAGGGGAGGGCAGTGACTGGATGGTGACATCACAGGAGAGGGCAGTGAGGTCACAGTCTATGTAGCTGGTTAGTGACTGGATGGTGACATCACAGGAGAGGGAAATGAGGTCACAGTCTACGTAGCAGGTCAGTGACTGGATGGTGACATCACAGGTGAGGGCAGTGACGTCACAGTCTATGTAGCTGTTTAGTGACTGGATGGTGACATCACAGGGGCGGGCAGTGAGGTCAAAGTTAACGTAGCAGGTCAGTGACTGGATGGTGACATCACAGGAGAGGGCAGTGAGGTCACAGTCTACGTAGCAGGTCAGTGACTGGATGGTGATGTCACAGGAGAGGGGGGTGAGGTCCGCTCGGCGGCGTGCTGGAGGCAGCCAGGAGGGGCAGTGGGTCACAGTCTACGTAGCAGGTCAGTGACTGGATGGGGACGTCACAGGAGAGGGCAGCGGGTCCGTTCGTAGCAGGTCGTGCTGGTGGCGTCCAGGGGAGGGCAGTGAGTTCACAGTCTACGTAGCAGGTCAGTGACTGGATGGGGACGTCACAGGGGAGGGCAGTGAGTTCACAGTCTACGTAGCAGGTCAGTGACTGGATGGTGACGTCACAGGTGAGGGCAGTGACGTCACAGTCTATGTAACTGGTTAGTGACTGGATGGTGACATCACAGGGGCGGGCAGTGAGGTCACAGTTTACGTAGCAGGTCAGTGACTGGATGGTGACATCACAGGGGAGGGCAGTGACGTCACAGTCTACGTAGCAGGTCAGTGACTGGATGGTGACGTCACAGGGAAGGGCAGTGAGGTCACAGTCTACGTAGCAGGTCAGTGACTGGATGGTGACGTCAATTCTTGAGCAGTTTGTATTCATGCACTGTCTGTTTATTTCGGATGTCCCGTCTCCTCCCCCATCCTCTTCTCTGCAGATACATTTTCTTCCGCACCTCCCACACGGCGTGATGATGTTGTGAAATTTTCATGTAATAACAAGTCATCTCTTTCTTGGTGATGTCATCGCAGCTCTTGATATTTTGAGATTCTCTTCTTCATGATTTGGTGGAGATGTTGGGAGAATAACAGCAGATAATCTCCTGGCTGATGATGAAGTGCGCTGATGTCACTACATGTAGGCAGGCTGGCGGCTGCCGATCCACCCAGCAGGTAATGGTGATGGCGGGCGCCCCCAGACAACACCGCGCACGGTTTAGATTAGATGCATCCATAATGGCTGTCACTGCCTGTGTGTTGTGTTATTAAATATGGCCACTGAATGTATGAATAATTCACCAGGCAGCAGGGGGCGTCCTGCACAGGAACAGCCACCATGATGATACCGAGGAAATATCACCCGCTACTCCTGGGGAGATGACATCATCAGGGAATTACAGGTGATCCCAAGGAGCTTAGGGCGAGGCCCGGAGAATGGGAGTGCTCAGAGCTCACGTAATACCATGGTGACATGGTGATGTCATACTAACCACATGGGGAGGGGAAAGGGGCGGCCATGTAACCAGAATTACACAATTCACATCACATGACCTTCTTCTTTAAGTTGCACTTGGGCTCCACTCCATTGGAGGATGATGGTCACATGACTGTTCGTGCTACCTTTGGAGCAGTTCTTGTTGCAGTCACGTCTTCTGAGCAGCGCAGGACACCGTTTCAGGACTTGTAGTTGCTTTGTGGGATTTCTGCGATATTTTTATCCCTCAAGGTCACTGAACATCTGGATACTTGGCAAAGACATTATGGGAACGGCAGCTCTGGATGTGCCTGGAGTAGAAGACATAACCTTACTCAGAGATTTCTCCAAGCTGATGATGATGATGATGATGATGATGCGACTTGTCGGGCAAGCAGAGGTTGTCACAGTCAATGTGGAGCGGACTCAGAGGCGGTACAAGGTTCGGCCGCCAATGACACGGTTAAAATGAAAATCGGGGCTTGAAAGGGACCACATGTGGTGAAAGCTTTCAGCCTGAGAATGGCCTCCTCCAGAGCCAGCAAAAACTTCAACCAAAAGACGTGAAAAGGACGGAAATCTAAAGTTCTTGTTAGACGCATTAGTCCTGTTACCATGGACACCAAATTAACCATTAAAAAGGCAGGAGACTGTTACCATGGCAACTGCGGGGCCCACAATAATACTACAAGGAGAGGCCGGGCATCAGTTATATTCATAAACCCTAGAATGAGTGACGGGGTGGAGGGGGGGAAACAAGGCTTAGAATATAAAGAGGAACCCCAGGGGGCAGTAGAACGGCGATATTATACAGGAGGTGACATCATCATCAGTGATATTATACAGGAGGTGACATCAGACATCAGTGATATTATACAGGTGACATCATCATCGCTAGCCAGATATCAGTGATATTATTCAGGAGGTGACATCATCATCACTCTCCAGTTTTCAGTGATATTAGACAGGAGGTGACATCATCACTCTCCAGATATCAGTGATATTATACAGGAAGTGACATCATCGCTCTCCAGATATCAGTGATATTATACAGGAAGTGACATCATCGCTCTCCAGATATCAGTAATATTATACAGGAGGTGACATCAGACATCAGTGATATTATACAGGAGGTGACATCATCATCGCTCTCCAGATATCAGTGATGTTATACAGGAGGTGACATCATCACGCTCCAGATATCAGTAATATTATACAGGAGGTGACATCAGACATCAGTGATATTATACAGGAGATGACATCAGACATCAGTGATAATATACAGGAGGTGACATCATCACTCTCCATATATCAGTAATATTATACAGGAGGTGACATCATCATTGCTCTCCAGATATCAGTGATATTATACAGGAGGTGACATCATCATCGCTCTCCAGATATCAATGATATTCTACAGGAGGTGACATCATCACTCTCCAGATATCATAATATTATACAGGAGATGACATCAGACATCAGTGATATTATACAGGAGGTGACATCATCATCGCTCTCCAGATATCAGTGAGTCTGCACAAGTCCAATTTTGGATGACTATGGCAAACACTGATGTTCTCAGCCAATAAGGGATTTACGTGTATGGCTATCACCATAATTTGCATGAAAGAACAATCTTAACTCTGCTGCATTTGTCTGGATGAACAACGGGGACTGTAACACATTGCTATGCAGTGAGCGCTGTGGGGTGACCGGCGGCCTCGCACCGAGTGACCGGACAATAAATATGGCTGAGAGAACAGGCGCTATGCAGGGAAGGACAATGCAAAGTTAATGCAGATGAGTCCGGGCGCTCCTCGTACAGCCGGGCGGCAGCGTCTTCATTATCTCCGTGTCTATGAATAAAAACCTCATTTCCTCTCACTATAAAAAGCAGCAGTTTCATTAGTTCATAACGCAGCGACGGAGACGGCAGAGGCTTCAACTCCAGAACTGCACCTCAAGTGTCCCTGGAGATTTCCTGCTCTAGATAAATCACATTTACTGATGGTTCTCAGCACCGTGGTGGATCAGCCAATAAACTCATCCAGAACATCAGCCGCGCCATCCCCCCGTACAGTCCAGAACATCAGCCGCGCAATCCCCCCGTACCGCCCAGAACTTCAGCCGCTCCATCCCCCCGTACCGTCCAGAACATCAGCCGCTCCATCCCCTCGTACCGTCCAGAACATCAGCCGCTCCATCCCCCCGTACCGCCCAGAACATCAGCTGCGCCATCCTCCTGTACCGCTCAGAACATCAGCCGCGCCATCCCCCCCGTACAATCCAGAACATCAGCCGCGCAATCCCCCCGTACCGCCCAGAACTTCAGCCGCTCCATCCCCCCGTACTGTCCAGAACATCAGCCGCTCCATCCCCTCGTACCGTCCAGAACATCAGCCGCTCCATCCCCCCGTACCGCCCAGAACATCAGCTGCGCCATCCTCCTGTACCGCTCAGAACATCAGCCGCGCCATCCCCCCGTACAATCCAGAACATCAGCCGCGCAATCCCCCCGTACCGCCCAGAACTTCAGCCGCTCCATCCCCCCGTACCGTCCAGAACATCAGCCGCTCCATCCCCTCGTACCGTCCAGAACATCAGCCGCTCCATCCCCCCGTACCGCCCAGAACATCAGCTGCGCCATCCTCCTGTACCGCTCAGAACATCAGCCGCGCCATCCCCCCCATACAATCCAGAACATCAGCCGCGCAATCCCCCCCGTACCGCCCAGAACTTCAGCCGCTCCATCCCCCCGTACTGTCCAGAACATCAGCCGCTCCATCCCCTCGTACCGTCCAGAACATCAGCCGCTCCATCCCCTCGTACCATCCAGAACTTCAGCCGCTCCATCCCCCCGTACCGTCCAGAACATCAGCCGCTCCATCCCCTCGTACCGTCCAGAACATCAGCCGCTCCATCCCCCCGTACCGCCCAGAACATCAGCTGCGCCATCCTCCTGTACCGCTCAGAACATCAGCCGCGCCATCCCCCCCGTACAGTCCAGAACATCAGCCGCGCCATCCCCCCGTACCATCCAGAACATCAGCCGCGCCATCCCCCAGTACCGCCCAGAACATCAGCCGCGCCATCCTCCTGGACCGCTCAGAACATCAGCCGCGCCATCCTCCTGGACCGCTCAGAACATCAGCCGCGCCATCCCCCCGTACAGTCCAGAACATCAGCCGCTCCATCCTCCTGTACCGTCCAGAACATCAGCCGCGCCATCCTCCTGTACCGCTCAGAACATCAGCTGCACCATCCCCCGTACGGTCCAGAACATCAGCCGCGCCATCCTCCTGTACCGCTCAGAACATCAGCCGCGCCATCCTCCTGTACCGCTCAGAACATCAGCCGCGCCATCCTCCTGTACCGCTCAGAACATCAGCCGCGCCATCCTCCTGTACCGCTCAGAACATCAGCCGCGCCATCCTCCTGTACCGCTCAGAACATCAGCCGCGCCATCCTCCTGTACCGCTCAGAACATCAGCCGCGCCATCCTCCCGTACCGTCCAGAACATCAGCCGCGCCATCCTCCTGTACCGTCCAGAACATCAGCCGCTCCATCCTCCCGTACCGTCCAGAACATCAGCCGCGCCATCCTCCCGTACCGTCCAGAACATCAGGCGCGCCATCCCCCATACAGTCCAGAACATCAGCCGCGCCATCCCCCGTACCGCCCAGAACATCAGCCACGCCATCCTCCTGTACCGCTCAGAACATCGGCCGCGCCATCCTCCTGTACCGCTCAGAACATCAACCGCTCCATCCCCCCGTACAGTCCAGAACATCAGCCGCTCCATCCTCCCGTACCGTCCAGAACATCAGCCGCGCCATCCCCCCGTACAGTCCAGAACATCAGCCGCTCCATCCTCCTGTACCGTCCAGAACATCAGCCGCGCCATCCTCCTGTACCGCTCAGAACATCAGCTGCACCATCCCCCGTACCGTCCAGAACATCAGCCGCGCCATCCTCCCGTACCGTCCAGAACATCAGGCGCGCCATCCCCCATACAGTCCAGAACATCAGCCGCGCCATCCCCCGTACCGCCCAGAACATCAGCCACGCCATCCTCCTGTACCGCTCAGAACATCGGCCGCGCCATCCTCCTGTACCGCTCAGAACATCAACCGCTCCATCCCCCCGTACAGTCCAGAACATCAGCCGCTCCATCCTCCCGTACCGTCCAGAACATCAGCCGCGCCATCCCCCCGTACAGTCCAGAACATCAGCCGCTCCATCCTCCTGTACCGTCCAGAACATCAGCCGCGCCATCCTCCTGTACCGCTCAGAACATCAGCTGCACCATCCCCCGTACCGTCCAGAACATCAGCCGCGCCATCCTCCTGTACCGCTCAGAACATCAGCCGCGCCATCCTCCTGTACCGCTCAGAACATCAGCCGCGCCATCCTCCTGTACCACTCAGAACATCAGCCGTGCCATCCTCCTGTACCGCTCAGAACATCAGCCGCGCCATCCTCCTGTACCGCTCAGAACATCAGCCGCGCCATCCTCCTGTACCGCTCAGAACATCAGCCGCGCCATCCTCCCGTACCGTCCAGAACATCAGCCGCGCCATCCTCCTGTACCGTCCAGAACATCAGCCGCTCCATCCTCCCGTACCGTCCAAAACATCAGCCGCGCCATCCTCCCGTACCGTCCAGAAAATCAGGCGCGCCATCCCCCATACAGTCCAGAACATCAGCCGCGCCATCCCCCGTACCGCCCAGAACATCAGCCACGCCATCCTCCTGTACCGCTCAGAACATCGGCCGCGCCATCCTCCTGTACCGCTCAGAACATCAACCGCTCCATCCCCCCGTACAGTCCAGAACTTCAGCCGCTCCATCCTCCCGTACCGTCCAGAACATCAGCCGCGCCATCCCCCCGTACAGTCCAGAACATCAGCCGCTCCATCCTCCTGTACCGTCCAGAACATCAGCCGCGCCATCCTCCTGTACCGCTCAGAATATCAGCCGCGCCATCCCCCCGTACCGTCCAGAACATCAGCCGCGCCATCCCCCCGTACCGTCCAGAACATCAGGTGCGCCATCCCCCGTACCGTCCAGAACATCAGCCACGCCATACTCCTGTACCGCTCAGAACATCAGCCGCGCCATCCTCCTGTACCGCTCAGAACATCAACCGCTCCATCCCCCCGTACAGTCCAGAACATCAGCCTCTCCATCCTCCCGTACCGTCCAGAACATCAGCCGCGCCATCCCCCCGTACAGTCCAGAACATCAGCCGCTCCATCCTCCCGTACCGTCCAGAACATCAGCCGCGCCATCCTCCTTTACCGCTCAGAATATCAGCCGCGCCATCCCCCCGTACCGTCCAGAACATCAGCCGCGCCATCCCCCCGTACCGTCCAGAACATCAGCCGCGCCATCCCCCATACCGTCCAGAACATCAGCCGAGCCATCCTCCTGTACAGTCCAGAACATCAGCCGCGCCATCCCCCATACCGTCCAGAACATCAGCCGCGCCATCCCCCCGTACCGTCCAGAACATCAGCCGAGCCATCCTCCTGTACAGTCCAGAACATCAGCCGCGCCATTCCCCCGTACCGTCCAGAACATCAGCCGCGCCATTCCCCCGTACCGTCCAGAACATCAGCCGCGCCATCCCCCCGTATCGTCCAGAACATCAGCCGCGCCATCCTCTCGTACCGTCCAGAACATCAGCCGCGCCATCCCCCCGTACCGTCCAGAACATCAGCCGAGCCATCCTCCTGTACAGTCCTGAACATCAGCCGCACCATCCCCCCGTACCGTCCAGAACATCAGCCGCGCCATCCCCCCGTACCGTCCAGAACATCAGCCATGCCATCCCCCCGTACCGTCCAGAACATCAGCTGCGCCATCCCCCCCGTATCGGCCAGAACATCAGCCACGCCATCCCCCCGTACCGTCCAGAACATCAGCTGCGCCATCCTCCCAGCCATTCTGAGCCCCATCACAGCAGGACACAGGCTCCTATTACAGGAATATTCACGGCCATTGTTATGCACATACTACAGCGGCTTCTCCATAAATGAGAATATCTGGGAAACGTTTATTTCTTTCAGTAATTCCATTAATAAAGTTCCTCCTATATTTTCTAGATTCTTTACACACAGAGTCTTCTATTTCAAGTGTTTTATTCCTGTAAATGTTGATTATGGATTACAGGGAATGAAAACCCAAATCTAAGAAAATGAGAATCTTGTAAGTTCAGTCTTGTAAATTCAGCGTCACCTGCCAAGGTTTCCTCAGTCTGGTTCAGTAGGACACACAATCCTGGAAGACGCTGATTATGGATTGTATTACTGAGTGACTGACATGAAGGAACGTTTCACAGATATTCTCATTTATTCAGATGCTCCTGTATCAGGTATAGAGAGAACCACAAAAAGCTCCTGCAGTCTCTCCCCCTCAGCCGAACTCCCATCAACAGGAGAAAGACTGAATGGGATGAACTACAAGTACCAGCAAGAGTAACTAATCCCTTACAGTATGGCGAGCCGTGTGTAATAACTCGTGTGTGATACTCTGAGGTCCTGCCTTGCACACTAGAAGTAGCCATGGATGGGCCCGACTAACTATTCTGAGAGGGCACGAATACAGCTGGAGAAATAACTCACATACAGAGAAAGCCCCGCCCAGGTGTCCAACTGGACTAACAGTGAATAAGAGGATACGCAAAGTATAGAATAAAGAATAAATGTGACACAGCCATACTGACAATATACAAAGGACAGAAGAAACAGATCTTACATCACTCAACAAAACCCAAATGCAAACCCAAACTCCCGAGCAATAATAGACTGGGGCTCACTAGGCCCGGAACAGGCTATGCTTGGAACAAAAGTGCTGAGATACTTACTGTATCTAATCTCCAACTGAGGTATCTTGTGGTGGAGAGAAAGTGCTAGGCAGCGAGATATTACAGAACGGCATGGAGCTCAGACTCAGATGGTGGCAGAATATCAGGCAGACAAATCAAGAAACTGACAACCTGCAGAGCGAGTTATATAGCCGGAGGAGGAGTAGTCAGAGAGGTAATGGGACAGCAACGCTCTGAGCCGCCCACACCCTGTACTGAGTCCTCAGCACTCAACCCCTTCAGAGGGAAAGCAGAAACACTAGACAACTGACCAGCAACACAACTCATCGCACGATAAATGCGTGAGTACTACCGCAGGAACCGCACGCCCAGTGTGAACACTCTCCTGTCAGACAATTCCATGCACTCCACGCATGGACCTAACAGGCTGAGACTGTAAAGACCGAGTCATAACACTCCGCCTTAGTGGTTGCTGGCTATGGGAGGAGAGCGCCAACTCTACAAGTAGATGTTATGTCCTTTGTGTCCGCACCATGTAGGAGGACAGCCCGCATCTTGTATGGTGGTCGGAGGGCCCAGCTACATCACTCCAGGCTCGGATGTACAATATTAATTAATACAATGCCGATCCCCTCCCTCTCTGGTCATGAAGGGGTTCATATCTTCATCCCGCTGCACATTATCATCAATTAACCCTCTCACCACCAGACACTTGGTGGATGATTCCTGGGAGATTCCCCCATTAATTCAATAAAGATTCTGAGATATGAGCGGAGGCACCTGAAGGAGGATGAGGAAGAGGAAGGAGGAAGAAGACGATGAAGGAGAAAGAGGAGGATGAAGAAGAAAGAGGAGGATGAAAGAGAAAGAGGAGGATGAAGGAGGAAGAGGAGGATGAAAGAGAAAGAGGAGGATGATGGAGAAAGAGGAGGATGAAGGAGGAAGAGGAGGATGATGGAGAAAGAGGAGGATGAAGGAGGAAGAGGAGGATGAAGGAGAAAGAGGAGGTTGAAGGAGAAATAGGCGGATGAAGGAGAAAGAGGAGGATGAAAGAGAAAGAGGAGGATGATGGAGAAAAAGGAGGATGAAATAGAAAGAGGAGGATGATGGAGAAAGAGGAGAATGATGGAGAAAGAGGAGGATGAAGGAGAAAGAGGAGGATGAAGGAGGAAGAGAAGAATGGAAGAGAAAGAGGAGGAGGATGGAGAAAGAGGAGGATGAAGGAGGAAGAGGAGGATGAAGGAGGAAGAGGAGGATGAAGGAGGAAGAGGAGGATGAAGGAGAAGGAGGAGGAGGATGGAGAAAGAGGAGGATGAAGGAGAAAGAGGAGGATGAAAGAGAAAGAGGAGGATGAAGGAGGAAGAGGATGAAGGAGGAAGAGGAGGATGAAGGAGAAAGAGGAGGATGAAGGAGAAATAGGAGGATGATGGAGATAGAGGAGGAGGAAGGAGGAAGAGGAGGAAGGAGAAAGAGGAGGATGAAGGAGGAAAAGGAGGATGAAATAGAAAGAGGAGGATGAAGGAGAAAGAGGAGGATGAAGGAGGAAGAGAAGAATGGAAGAGAAAGAGGAGGAGGATGGAGAATGAGGAGGATGAAAGAGGAAGAGGAGGATGAAGGAGGAAGAGGAGGATGATGGAGAAAGAGGAGGATGAAGGAGGAAGAGGAGGATGAAGGAGAAAGAAGAGGAGAATGGAGAAAGAGGAGGATGAAGGAGAAAGAGGAGGATGAAAGAGAAAGAGGAGGATGAAGGAGGAAGAGGATGAAGGAGGAAGAGGAGGATGAAGGAGAAAGAGGAGGATGAAGGAGAAATAGGAGGATGATGGAGATAGAGGAGGAGGAAGGAGGAAGAGGATGAAGGAGAAAGAGGAGGATGAAGGAGGAAAAGGAGAATAATTATGACGAAGAGGAGGAGGATAAAGGAGGAGGAGGCACCCAACACAAGCACACGCCATCCTCATCCATATACACAGCTCCATCTATGAGAGAACCATGGCGCAACAATGGCAGAAAGTACAGCCTGTGACAAGCGGAGAGCTCAACAAAAACCAACATGTCCATAGAGCAGCATAAGAATACATGAGCCTGGAGGTGGACACAAGGTCGGTCACACCTGCAGTAGAAACATCTCAAATGTAAAGATACAATCCACACCACAGCAGTGATAAATGTAACAACTGGACTGTCCCAATACAGTGTAACACCCAGACA
>CAMRHE010001889.1:0-22917 GCA_947044405.1 Leptodactylus fallax | reverse complement strand
AAAGAGCAGGAATACACAAAACTGGGTTGGTAGACAGTAAGTTTTGGGATCAGTGGAGATTAGATCATGCGGGATTGATTCAGGACAATAAGTTGCAAAGAGGCATATATGGAAGGAAGGAAGCAATAGAATAGAAAAAAGGCAGTGCAGAGCTCCAAGAAGGAAGGTCAAAGGGGATGATAGTTCAGGAAATAATGAATCACCCCCACCTCACTCCGAGAATCAGGCTTGAAGGGAGACATCCCCCTTCTCAGTATTATTGTTTAATATAACCCATCTTATCTCCCAGTTCTGTATGAAATATTACTTACTTTAACAAAACACTCAGAGAATCTTATATAGTGCAAAGAGAAAAACTGTCCACCATCGGTATGATGTTTATTGGATTATGTATTATATATATATATATATATATATATATATATATACATATGTCAACCTGTATTTGTAATATTCATTCTGTTTATATCAATGCCAGGATTCAACTTTTATGCTTTTTGTAAAATTAAATCCGCTTTCAGGAAATGTCCCCTAAAAAGAAGAAAGTAGGATATTGTGATGTTCCACAGGGGTTCAACTTTTGGTTGGAATCCAGTGAAGAAAATTTTAAAGTTTGGCAATTTTCCCTTATGGTAACCTGAAGTACAATTCAGGGGTTTTGAACACCTGTGGTAATGACAAAAGGTGGGGTTTGGGAAATATTTGAAAATTGTACAAAAATAGTAATATGTAATTTTGGTGTCAGTATTAACTGCTATCTGCTTGAATTGTATTCCTGTATTCTGTTGTAGCGCTCTGCAGATGTTCTGCAGGGAATAACCAAAACATTAATTGACTGCCAAGTAGCTCCAAGGACGTTGTATCTGATATGATGCGCACGCAGAAAATCACAAGCTGAACATGATACTGTGTTACCCAGTAATGTTACATGTCAATTATTACAAAGTGAAACTTGGCTTTGGGCCTCCGGGGTCCGCAGCCTGTGTATGATGACTATTTATGCCCAAAGGGAAAATATTTTGATAAAAGTGTTAGCCTAAGGTTAAATGGAAAGTAAGGTACAATGACAATATATATGTGTAAAATATTCAAGAACATATTCAAACATATGAAATTATGTCTTGTACTATGTTATGTGAATTTATTGTCTTGCCTGTTATCACCTGAAGTAAGGTATCTGTTAAAAGAGAGAAAGGTGAATCAGTGGAAGTTTATGGAAGACTTCTCACTAAAACGGTGGATGCTTTAGATCAAACTGATCCTGTAGAAACCTCATTTCAGGGTAGCAGGATACTCACTAGGTATTTAGTCTCAGACACATCAGATAACATTCTTGGTACAGATGTGATGGGAGTATTAGGTTGTAATATCATGTTACATTCCTCAGGAGAAGCATTTGTAAAAGTCACACATACTAACCATGAGATTTTGTGTTTGTTATCTGCTGAGTTAAGTACACCAAATTGTATTTTTGTCCTCACTGAAGAAGAAAATGTACTGTTATCCCAAGTGCCAACAGCATTATGGGCAACTGGGAAGACAGATTTAGGTAAATTGGATGTATCCCCTGTTATGGTAACCCTGAAACCTGGTGCTCAGCCACCCAGGATTAAACAATATCCTCTGACCCATGCCCAAGAGGATGCCATAGCGGTAACCATAGTGGAATTAGTGAAAGCAGAGGCATTGAAGGAATGCACTTCTGTAGCAAACACTCCTCTTTTCCCAGTGAAGAAAAAGGGCAAAAAGGGAGAACCAGACACATACCGTATGGTTCATGATCTTAGGGAATTGAATAAAGTAACACTACTTGAAACCCCAGTGGTACCTAACCCACACACCCTGCTGTCAGCTGTCCCCACAGGTACCACCTGGTACAGTTGTGTAGATCTTTCCAATGCATATTTTTCCAATGCCTTTACACCCCGATTGCCAGTATTTGTTTTCATTTACATTCAGGGGTAAACAGTACACTTGGACAGTACTACCACAAGGGGCGCAAAACAGTCCTAACCAATTCACAAGGTGTTTTACACTTATTATGAGTACTTGGTATTTTCCACATGATGATGTTGTTCTGTTACAATATGTTGACGATCTTCTTCTTTGTGCTCCAGACAAACCAACCTGTGAAGCGTCAACCATCAGCCTGTTGTGTTTCCTCTACCAGAACGGCTGCAAGGCCAACAAGGACAAGTTGCAATTTTGCAAACAAAAAGTGGTGTTCCTGGGACACTGTCTCGGCCAGGGTACCAAACACCTGTCAGATGAGAGGACCAAGGTGGTGAGAGAGATGCAGGTGCCAGCCTCTCATGCACAGCTACGTACCTTCTTGGGATTGGTATCCTACTGTAGGCCATGGATCAGATCTGCATCTCTGACCATGCAACCTCTGTACGATAGCCTCTCCTCAAAGCCATTCAGCCTCACACCTGAGGCCTTGGATGCGTTTTATCAGCTGAAGTTGCAGATAGTCAGTGCTCCGGCCCTAGGCCTACCTGACTATCAGAAACCTTTTCAGCTCTACGTGACTGAGATGATAGGGCATGCAACTGCAGTTCTCACACAACAACACATTACAGCTCATGGTTAGATGCTGTAAGCCAGGGGGACATCCTCCTGTGTGCGGGTTGTCCTCTCGGTACAAGCATTGCTTGACAAAAGCTCAGACATTGTCCTAGATCATTTATTGGTTGTGTATACACCATGACACACTCATGACATCCATGCTATCCTCACACAGGTAGACAGACGTCACGTTTCTTTGGCACGGCAGTGCAAAATGGAATTTGCTCTGCAGTCCTCCTCAAACATCTCTTTTCAACGCTGTTTAACTTTGAATCCTGCAACTCTTCTTCCTGTAGGAGTTCATGATTCAAAAGGGGGAGTGGAAGATGAGTTATTTTTAAATTCCCTCTCTGAAGAAGAACTGTTTGACAGCCAGCATGAACATGATTGCGTGGCTCTTATGTCACAGGAAACAGTGGGATTTGACCATGTCACGGATGTGCCGTTACAAAATCCTGATTATGAGATGTTTGTGGACGGCTCAAGGTACCTGACAGATGAAGGCAAATTTGTTACTGGGTATGCTGTAGTCACTGAACATGACATCATAGTCCAAGAAGCTCTTCCACCACACGTCAGCCCAAGAAGCTGAGCTCAAAGCCCTTATGGAGGCTTGTAAGGTAGCCAAAGGTAGAACAGCCAACATATACACTGACTCCAGGTATGCTTTTGGC
The DNA here is from genome assembly GCA_947044405.1 of Leptodactylus fallax. Classification (NCBI taxonomy): domain Eukaryota; kingdom Metazoa; phylum Chordata; class Amphibia; order Anura; family Leptodactylidae; genus Leptodactylus; species Leptodactylus fallax. The sequence goes on along the minus strand of CAMRHE010001889.1, from coordinate 19,675 downwards.
ATTGCACATGATTATGGTCCAATATGGAGGGCAAGGAACTTCCTAACGGCCCAGGGCAAGCCAATTAAAGATGGAGATGTGGTAAGTCGACTGATGGAGGCCATACTGCTCCCAAAGCAGCTGGCAATTGTGAAAGTCAGACCTCACGCAAAAGGAAGGGACCCTGAAAGCTGTGGAAATGAGAGAGCTGACATAGCAGCCAAGGCTGCAGCACTACTGGCCAGAAGGGGTCCCAACCAGGTGAGCAAAATGGACATTGACCTAGCAGACCCAAAAGGGCTGTACTCAAAGGTCACCAGTGTGGAAATTGAAAGATGGAGAAAAGCAGGTGCTACAGACGGTGATGGTATGTGGAAAATGGGGGATCGATTATGTCTGCCCGCAGCAGTCTACCCCCAGATGGCTGGCTTGGCCCACGGTAAGGTGCATGCCTCTCGAAATGCCATGGAGTCATTAGTGGGTAAATTATGGTTTGCCCCAGGTTTTGGAAGAGCTGCTAGTAACCACGTAAAAGCATGTCACATATGTGCTCTACACAACCCAGGACAGGTAGTTAAAACACCCACCAAGTGTACACCAAAATCCCTGTACCCATTTCAGAGAGTACAGATAGATTACATACAGTTGCCTAAGTCTGGAACATACGAGTATGTATTGGTCTGTGTGGATCTGTTTTCAGGATGGCCTGAGGCCTACCCTGTGAGCAAAGCAACCGCACAAGCAACTGCCAAGAAACTGATGTCTGAGCTTGTGTGCAGGTTTGGAGTGCCCGAGGTGATTGAGTCTGACAGAGGTACACATTTCACAGGTGAGATAATGAAAGAAATAATGTCTGCACTAGGGATTGAGCAAGCTTTCCACACACCCTACCATCCTCAGAGTTCAGGCAAAGTGGAAAGGTTGAATGGCACACTCAAATTAAAGATCCAAAAAGCGATAGCAGAGACAGGGAAGCCCTGGCCTGAGTGTCTATCTTTAGCCCTTTACTCAGTAAGAACCACCCCTAACTGGAGGACAGGGTTGTCACCATTTGAAATATTGTTTGGAAGTGCGCCCAAAACAGGGTTATACTTCCCTCAGACGTTACAGCTTAACTATGACAGTATTTCTAGCTATGTGCAGAGTTTGTGCCAGAAATTGAGAGAAACACATAAACAAGTGTTCTCTTCTATTCCACACCCTTCTGATTTTTCAGGAACGCATAGCTTGCAGCCTGGTGATTGGGTGGTCGTGAAAAGACACACTAGGAAGTCTCTTGAACCCAGGTATGACGGTCCCTTCCAAGTACTGCTGACAACTGCCACTTCAGTAAAATTGGAGGGAAAACCCACCTGGATACACGCTTCACATTGCAAGAAAGTTGAAGCACCATCAAAATGAAAACACAACACTTGCTGATGTTTGCTGGATGCCTTTTAATAATATGGACCTGGTTTGAACTTTACAGGAAAAAAAAAGACAGCCCAAATCGGGGAGTAAGGGAGCTGGAGGAACACATATGGAGAACAAAAGAGAATATGTGGTTATATTTGGCCCGAGTATTAAACATGACAGAATTTTGTTTGAGAAATGCATATTCCAGTAATGTGTTAGAAACTTGTTTGATTGCAGTGCCGACTTCTGTTGCAGTATGGACTAAATTGTTGAAACTTCAGTTAAATGATACTCTTTTACAGGAAGCTGATCTCCATGTGCATGCAGATTGGATAAGTCCTTATTATGCTTGTGTAGCCCTATTTGGGGGGGGGGGTATGAGTATTATCCCTCCCGCAACAGACTCTGGCGCTGACCTGTGTGTATAATGGGACCTGAAGCCTTCGCTGAAGGGAAGAGTGGGAACATATATGAAATATATCAGTGCCTCCACCCAGGATAGAGCCTCTGTATTACAGGGAGGATCTCTTCCTGGGACTTACCCATGAAGTACAGTTAGTAGCCTTAACAAGGATCACTGTACTAATCTCACAGTCTGAAGAATACATACAGATACCACATAAGGTTATAACAGTAGCTTTATAAGAATCAACAGGGTAATAATACATACATAAAATATACTCAGAACACAGCAATACTACAACAACCAGCAAGTCCTCAACCGTCTTAGGTTATATACCCGGGTATATATATAAATATATAGCAAGAGTCCAGTGCACAATACCTCCAGGCAACAGAAGAGATGCAGGGGCCCCTGTGGATGACTGTGGATCCTCGGATTCTTCCAGGAGATGACAGACAGCCGATCAGGAGATGATGATGATGGTGAGATTCTTCACAGGCAGCAAACAGGGCGACGGTGACGGCAGTAGATACAGGCCTGACTACCCTAACACTGAGTCCTTAACCTGCCAGCTAAACTACTAGTGCCACCGGGCCTCTAACTAGCTAGTTGGCCTTCGGAAGCCTAACCTATCACTGCCCTGAACTATATATATATATATGGATCCCTAACTACGGTTACTAGCTAGGTCCTGTGAGTATATAGGGGGTAACACATACCTAACTATATACTGTGAAGTAAAGAGGAACAAGTGGCTCTTAGACTCCCCCAGACACAACATGTCTGTCTCAGCAGCTCTGCTCACATCTCTCCCCCCAGCAGCTCTGCCTCACATGTGTCTGACTCACTGTATTTACAAAACAAAACTTGCACTAAATGCCTGGGGTCTCTGAAGCCAAACTGCAGGGGCAAAGAAGCCAGATACATTATATACTAGTAGAAATGGCAGTTCCCTACACTCTCCCTCTGGTGAAATCTTTACGTCACGTCAAAGACATACAAAGTCATAGTATACAGTCAACATTACCAATGACAATATCAATATGGTTGCTTTTGCATTTACAGAGTCACAACAGGTTAATAGGTATACATGCCAGCAGGAGCGAAAATTGGTAACATATTGACCAAAGTGGACACTGCACCCACCCAAGCATGGTATAAATGAGGCTGAGTAGTAAATCTGGGGTCCCCCAAACTATCATATGTCAGCATAGGTGGAGGGTGTCTAATTCTCTCTCCTCTCCGTACCTCTCTCTGAGGTAAACTAGCATGTCCAGGCCCTAAACTAGGGTTGTCTGCCATGGGAGGGGATGGTGCTGGTGGCGTAGGAGAGCTAGATCCCTGCTCATCTGTAGACACAGATCTAGGTACGAATTCTGGAGTTTGAGGGTTCATAGGTCTCCCTGAAGGAGAAGATACTGGTGATCTAGGAACTTCAGGAGCCACAGTCCAATCACTCTCAGGAGTTTCAGGAAGGTCAGGTGGAATATCGGCTAAGGACTGTGGAGAATCGCAGGCCGAGCCATCATTGGAGATATCCATACCATCAATCTGAGGTACAGGCAACAAATGATTTCTATGCCAAGTCCTGATCCTCCCGTCCCGTCCTTTTATCTTGTAGACTGGTATTCCAGGCAACCGATCTACCACTGTAAAGAGTTCACTCCGCCATCGATCAGCCAGCTTATGTTTTGCAGATGCTCCCAAATTCCGTAGCAGAACATGGTCCCCAGGGTTCAATTCTCGGTATCTTACTCGAAGATCAAATCTCCTTTTATTTCCTTCATTCACTTTGGCCGCATTTTCCTCAGCCAGCTGATAAGCACTCTTAAGCGTTTCTTTCAAACGTGCCACGTATCGGTAATGATCTCGATGACTGATACCATCGGTAGAGACTCCCAACAAGATGTCAATAGGTAGCCTAGGCTCTCTTCCAAACATCAGAAAGTATGGTGAATATCCTGTGCTCTCGTGCCTTGTACTATTATAGGCATGCACCATAGCCTCCACTTTTCTACTCCAGGATCGCTTATCCTCAATTCGTAAGGTACCAAGCATATCAAGTAAAGTCCTGTTAAATCTTTCAGGAAGGGCATCTCCCTCTGGATGGTAAGGCGTCGTCCGACTTTTGCGGATGTTCAACAACTGAAGTAACTCTTTGATCAGGTTACTCTCAAAATCCCGGCCTTGATCAGAATGCAACCGGTGTGGTAAGCCATAATGGATAAAATACTTTTCCCAAAGCACTCTTGCAACAGTGACTGCTTTTTGATCCTTAGTCGGAAAGGCTTGAGCATATCGTGTGAAGTGATCAGTCACCACCAATACATTTCCAAATCCTCTGGAGTCGTTGTCAATACAAAGGAAGTCTATGCAGACAAGATCCATGGGGCCCGAACTCTTCAAGTGTCCCATGAAGGCCGCTCGAACCGGGACAGTCTTCCTCTGCAAACATCTGCGACAGCACCTACACAGACGAGTCACGGTATCTCTCATTTTGGGCCAGTAGAATCGGTCTTGTATTAGGCCATAAGTCTTCTCAGGTCCCAAATGACCATGATAATCATGCAGACTTCGGAAAATCATCTTCTGAAAGCAGCTTGGAATAACTAGTTGGCGCCTTCCAGGGTGATCATGATACAGCACCACACGATAAAGTAGGCCATTGTCTATTTCAAACTTCTCCCAATCTCGTAGAAGTTGACTGCATTCAGAGGGTAGGGATGTCTTTAACATTTCTCTGTCTTGAGAACTCACTGCTTGATAAAGAGGTCCAATTAAAGGATCAGTCTTTTGACTCCAGATCATTCGCTTTGAAGATATAGAACAACTCTCAAAGGATCCTAAAGCGGCAGGGTAGGCAAACATGTCTGGTACAGCTTCGGGACCTCCCCCAATAGAGTCAATAAGCCGAGTTTCAGAAAAGGCTACTCGGTCTTCAACTACAGCAGCCATGGCACACAAAGCTCCTACTCCAGGACTTGGCACTTCTTCCCATTCATCCACTACTTCCGGACTAGGTAATCCAGGCCGTCTTGATAGAGCATCTGCCCCAATGTTCTTAGGCCCCGATTTATACTTGAGTGTGAATTGGTAGTTGGATAAAGCTGCCAACCAGCGATGTCCTGTAGCATCGAGTTTAGCGGTTGACAAAACGTATGTCAGTGGATTGTTGTCTGTTCTTACTTCAAACGTGGCTCCGTATAAATAGTCATGTAATTTATCAACAATGGCCCACTTGAGCGCCAAAAACTCCAATTTATGTACTGGATAATTTTTCTCGCTGGGAGAAAGACTTCGACTTATGAAAGCTATGGGCCGTAACCCGGCCGGGTATTCTTGGTGCAGCACGCCACCTAATCCTTCAAAGCTGGCATCTACATGTAGCACATATGGCTTATGTGCATCAGCATAAGCCAGAACGGGAGCTTCTGTCAATTTCTTCTTCAACAACTTAAATGCTTCTTCACAATCCGCAGTCCACCTATCGCCAAAAAGGCTTTTGGAAGACCCTTTCTTCTTTCCCGGATCTCCTGCATCACTCTTCAACAGGTCGAGGAGGGCTCGAGCAATTTTTGAATATCCTTCCACAAATCGTCGATAGAATCCACAAAACCCCAAGAAAGATTGCAACTCCGTAATATTTTGCGGTCGGGGCCAATTCACCACAGCTTCAATCTTACCAGGATCGGTAGCAACTCCTTCAGCAGAAACAATATGACCTACATAAGTGACCGAAGATCTACAAAATTTGCATTTGTCAGCCGACAACTTCAGCCCCTCTTCTTTTAAGCGATGGAGTACTCTCATGAGTCGTTCTTCATGTTCTTCCAGCGTCTTTCCAAACACAATAATGTCATCAAGATATACAAGGCATTCCCGGGGCACTAAATCACCTAACACTCTTTCCATCAACCTTTGGAACGTTGCTGGCGCACCTTTTGTACCTTGCGGCATACGAGTGAACTGAAAGAAACCCAAGGGGCATATGAAGGCTGTCTTTTCCTGATCCTCAGGTGCCATTGGGACTTGATAGTATCCCGATCTTAGGTCCAGCACTGTGAACCAACAGTTTCCATTCAGAGCTTCCAGAGCTTCTTCAATTCTCGGCAGTGTATACTGATCAGGTAAGGTTCTCCGGTTCAGAGTTCTGTAATCCACACATAGGCGAATTGCTCCAGATTTTTTTCTTACCACCACAATAGGTGAGGCATAGGGGCTCTTACTGTCCACAATGATCCCCTGACCTTTCATTTGCTGTAGAGTCTGTCTTAACTCATCAACATCCTTTGGAGCAACTCTCCGTGGTCGCTCCCGGAAGGGAGTAGAATCGGTCAATCGGAAAGTGTGTTGAGCACTTTTAGCACAACCTACATCCATATCATCCATGGAGAACACTTCCGATAATTCAGACAACTTCTGTGTCAGTCGCTGATTCCAGGCCTCTGGTAAATGTGGATCACTCAAGTCAAGATTGAGATTAGGGATTGCATCTCGGATTTGAATCCTGCACACTTCAGCGTATGGATTTACTCCAAGCACAGGGTAGCAGTGGGCCACATTCTGGTATGGTCCAATTACAATCGGATGCGGTGAACAGTTCCTCACTGTCACACAGGTAGATAACTCCACTTTATTTCTCCAGTCCTTTCTCTCTGGGATCACCATCCAGCCATTCTGGTTAATCATTTCTTCAGGGGTTTCCATAAGGACATAACTCCCCCCTTCAAGCAAATCGGGAGCAATGCTGGAGGCTACTCTCAGAATTCTCTCCCCGCCGGCAGGAACTTCCACGGTTCTCTCACCGATATGATATACCATTCCATGTCGATAGCCAGTAGACAGGGCATCACAGAGTTCTCTAAGATCAGAAGATATATTCACCGGCTGAGCTGCAGGGTTCCAATCTCTTCCAAGAAACTTCTGAAAAGCATAATGCACTGCGGGACAATTAGTGCCAAGTATCACAGGAGCTGCACAAGAATCCCCTGTATCAGGACAGACAAGAGCCGTAATCTTCATGGGAGCGACACTCTGATCTTCTAATTCAGGGACAGCTATAACTACTTGTAGGCTGCCATCTACAGGATATGATCCTGAATTAAGCCCCCACAATTTCATTTGTCCTGTAGACTGAAGAGGTATATCCCTCAGATACTTTTGGTAGAACGAGCGATAAATCAGGGTCACTTGAGATCCTGTATCAAACAGGGCAGGAGCGGCATGACCATTGACAGTGACTTTGACAACGGACCTGGAGCCCGCGATAGCGCCTCTGGTATTTACTCGGCCCGCCTTCCTTCGGTGTCTTTGATTCTGAATAGAGAAGACAGCACTGTGTCTCAATCCCTCACTGTCCTCCGTACACTGTCTGGCACTATGGCCCGTCTGACCACATTTATAACAGGTTCTAGCATCCTTCCTCCATTGAGTGGCAGTGGGTGGAGTGGCGGACTGTCTAAGTTCTGACCGCTCCGCTGGTTTGTCCTTGTTTGAATTAGGAACAACATCTTCTTTAGAGATGCTTTTCGCTTTCTTAGGGGTACTAAAACTAATGTCAGCTTCTTGTTTCTTCACTAACTTCATTAAGTCAGGAAATGGAAGGACTCTATCAGATAGTAAGACCTTGAGTACTTGAGCAAGAGGATGATGAGGTTGTAACCCTCTCACCAACTGACTGGTTCTCATAGCGTCTACCTCTGAAGTAGATATAGCTGCGTGGTACACCAGACGTGAAAGAAGTAGCTGTAAACGGTTAATAAAAGTAGAGACATTTTCCCCTTCTTTTTGACGAACCATTCGGTAATCAGCAACCATCTGGGCAAGGTCATAGTATGGCTCAAAGTGATCAGACAGTACTTGTATATAGTCCAATGCACTCACTCCTTCATGAGAGTCTCTGTACAAGCGGATCAATTCTGCAGCAGGAGACCGCAAACTTTCACTGATACGCTGCCGCTTGCCTTCTTCAGAGCAAGACCATTCCTTCAGGCATTGGAGAGTATGTTCTTTCCATATCTCAAAGTTTTCCTCCCCTTGTGGTACTGGGACATTACCAGAGAATACTTTTAGTTTCTTGTAGTGAGTGGCCTGCAGGCCCTGAGCTAACATTTCAGTCAGCCTGGCTAAAGTGCTAATAGCACTGTCACTAGAGGAACTGCTAGCGACGGCCATACTGGGGGGGTAACTGGCTGAGCGGGGTTCTTCCTTTACCTGAACCAGGGGAGGAACAGGCGGTCGGTAATCCCATGTAGTAGCTAGTGGGAGGTTCCCCTCTGAGCTATATCACTTCTCCATATCAATGACTATTCCCACTTCTAAATCTCAGCAGTGCCTCCAAATGTAGCCCTATTTGGGGGGGGGGTATGAGTATTATCCCTCCCGCAACAGACTCTGGCGCTGACCTGTGTGTATAATGGGACCTGAAGCCTTCGCTGAAGGGAAGAGTGGGAACATATATGAAATATATCAGTGCCTCCACCCAGGATAGAGCCTCTGTATTACAGGGAGGATCTCTTCCTGGGACTTACCCATGAAGTACAGTTAGTAGCCTTAACAAGGATCACTGTACTAATCTCACAGTCTGAAGAATACATACAGATACCACATAAGGTTATAACAGTAGCTTTATAAGAATCAACAGGGTAATAATACATACATACAATATACTCAGAACACAGCAATACTACAACAACCAGCAAGTCCTCAACCGTCTTAGGTTATATACCCGGGTATATATATAGATATATAGCAAGAGTCCAGTGCACAATACCTCCAGGCAACAGAAGAGATGCAGGGGCCCCTGTGGATGACTGTGGATCCTCGGATTCTTCCAGGAGATGACAGATAGCCGATCAGGAGATGATGATGATGGTGAGATTCTTCACAGGCAGCAAACAGGGCGACGGTGACGGCAGTAGATGCAGGCCTGACTACCCTAACACTGAGTCCTTAACCTGCCAGCTAAACTACTAGTGCCACCGGGCCTCTAACTAGCTAGTTGGCCTTCGGAAGCCTAACCTATCACTGCCCTGAACTATATATATATATGGATCCCTAACTACGGTTACTAGCTAGGTCCTGTGAGTATATAGGGGGTAACACATACCTAACTATATACTGTGAAGTAAAGAGGAACAAGTGGCTCTTAGACTCCCCCAGACATAACATGTCTGTCTCACCGCCCCCCCCCCCCCCCCCCCCCCCCCCCCCCCCCCCCCCCCCTGTGCCTCACTCACTGTTTTTACAAAAAAAAAATTGCACTAAATGCCTGGGGGGGCCGAAGCCAAACAGGCGGGGGGAAGAAGCCAGCTACATTTTTTATTAGTAGGAAGGGCGGTCCCCTCCCCTCTCCCTCTGGTGAAATCTTTACGTCACGTCAAAGACATACAAAGTCATGGTATACAGTCAACATTACCAATGACAATATCAATATGGTTGCTTTTGCATTTACAGAGTCACAACAGGTTAATAGGTATACATGCCAGCAGGAGCGAAAATTGGTAACATATTGACCAAAGTGGACACTGCACCCACCCAAGCATGGTATAAATGAGGCTGAGTAGTAAATCTGGGGTCCCCCAAACTATCATATGTCAGCATAGGTGGAGGGTGTCTAATTCTCTCTCCTCTCCGTACCTCTCTCTGAGGTAAACTAGCATGTCCAGGCCCTAAACTAGGGTTGTCTGCCATGGGAGGGGATGGTGCTGGTGGCGTAGGAGAGCTAGATCCCTGCTCATCTGTAGACACAGATCTAGGTACGAATTCTGGAGTTTGAGGGTTCATAGGTCTTCCTGAAGGAGAAGATACTGGTGATCTAGGAACTTCAGGAGCCACAGTCCAATCACTCTCAGGAGTTTCAGGAAGGTCAGGTGGAATATCGGCTAAGGACTGTGGAGAATCGCAGGCCGAGCCATCATTGGAGATATCCATACCATCAATCTGAGGTACAGGCAACAAATGATTTCTATGCCAAGTCCTGATCCTCCCATCCCGTCCTTTTATCTTGTAGACTGGTATTCCAGGCAACCGATCTACCACTGTAAAGAGTTCACTCCGCCATCGATCAGCCAGCTTATGTTTTGCAGATGCTCCCAAATTCCGTAGCAGAACATGGTCCCCAGGGTTCAATTCTCGGTATCTTACTCGAAGATCAAATCTCCTTTTATTTCCTTCATTCACTTTGGCCGCATTTTCCTCAGCCAGCTGATAAGCACTCTTAAGCGTTTCTTTCAAACGTGCCACATATCGGTAATGATCTCGATGACTGATACCATCGGTAGAGACTCCCAACAAGATGTCAATAGGTAGCCTAGGCTCTCTTCCAAACATCAGAAAGTATGGTGAATATCCTGTGTTCTCGTGCCTTGTACTATTATAGGCATGCACCATAGCCTCCACTTTTCGACTCCAGGATCGCTTATCCTCAATTCGTAAGCTACCAAGCATATCAAGTAAAGTCCTGTTAAATCTTTCAGGAAGGGCATCTCCCTCTGGATGGTAAGGCGTCGTCCGACTTTTGCGGATGTTCAACAACTGAAGTAACTCTTTGATCAGGTTACTCTCAAAATCCCGGCCTTGATCAGAATGCAACCGGTGTGGTAAGCCATAATGGATAAAATACTTTTCCCAAAGCACTCTTGCAACAGTGACTGCTTTTTGATCCTTAGTCGGAAAGGCTTGAGCATATCGTGTGAAGTGATCAGTCACCACCAATACATTTCCAAATCCTCTGGAGTCGTTGTCAATACAAAGGAAGTCTATGCAGACAAGATCCATGGGGCCTGAACTCTTCAAGTGTCCCATGAAGGCCGCTCGAACCGGGACAGTCTTCCTCTGCAAACATCTGCGACAGCACCTACACAGACGAGTCACGGTATCTCTCATTTTGGGCCAGTAGAATCGGTCTTGTATTAGGCCATAAGTCTTCTCAGGTCCCAAATGACCATGATAATCATGCAGACTTCGGAAAATCATCTTCTGAAAGCAGCTTGGAATAACTAGTTGGCGCCTTCCAGGGTGATCATGATAAAGCACCACACGATAAAGTAGGCCATTGTCTATTTCAAACTTCTCCCAATCTCGTAGAAGTTGACTGCATTCAGAGGGTAGGGATGTCTTTAACATTTCTCTGTCTTGAGAACTCACTGCTTGATAAAGAGGTCCAATTAAAGGATCAGTCTTTTGACTCCAGATCACTCGCTTTGAAGATATAGAACAACTCTCAAAGGATCCTAAAGCGGCAGGGTAGGCAAACATGTCTGGTACAGCTTCGGGACCTCCCCCAATAGAGTCAATAAGCCGAGTTTCAGAAAAGGCTACTCGGTCTTCAACTACAGCAGCCATGGCACACAAAGCTCCTACTCCAGGACTTGGCACTTCTTCCCATTCATCCACTACTTCCGGACTAGGTAATCCAGGCCGTCTTGATAGAGCATCTGCCCCAATGTTCTTAGGCCCCGATTTATACTTGAGTGTGAATTGGTAGTTGGATAAAGCTGCCAACCAGCGATGTCCTGTAGCATCGAGTTTAGCGGTTGACAAAACGTATGTCAGTGGATTGTTGTCTGTTCTTACTTCAAACGTGGCTCCGTATAAATAGTCATGTAATTTATCAACAATGGCCCACTTGAGCGCCAAAAACTCCAATTTATGTACTGGATAATTTTTCTCGCTGGGAGAAAGACTTCGACTTATGAAAGCTATGGGCCGTAACCCGGCCGGGTATTCTTGGTGCAGCACGCCACCTAATCCTTCAAAGCTGGCATCTACATGTAGCACATATGGCTTCTGTGCATCAGCATAAGCCAGAACGGGAGCTTCTGTCAATTTCTTCTTCAACAACTTAAATGCTTCTTCACAATCCGCAGTCCACCTATCGCCAAAAAGGCTTTTGGAAGACCCTTTCTTCTTTCCCGGATCTCCTGCATCACTCTTCAACAGGTCGAGGAGGGCTCGAGCAATTTTTGAATATCCTTCCACAAATCGTCGATAGAATCCACAAAACCCCAAGAAAGATTGCAACTCCGTAATATTTTGCGGTCGGGGCCAATTCACCACAGCTTCAATCTTACCAGGATCGGTAGCAACTCCTTCAGCATAAACAATATGACCTACATAAGTGACCGAAGATCTACAAAATTTGCATTTGTCAGCCGACAACTTCAACCCCTCTTCTTTTAAGCGATGGAGTACTCTCATGAGTCGTTCTTCATGTTCTTCCAGCGTCTTTCCAAACACAATAATGTCATCAAGATATACAAGGCATTCCCGGGGCACTAAATCACCTAACACTCTTTCCATCAACCTTTGGAACGTTGCTGGCGCACCTTTTGTACCTTGCGGCATACGAGTGAACTGAAAGAAACCCAAGGGGCATATGAAGGCTGTCTTTTCCTGATCCTCAGGTGCCATTGGGACTTGATAGTATCCCGATCTTAGGTCCAGCACTGTGAACCAACAGTTTCCATTCAGAGCTTCCAGAGCTTCTTCAATTCTCGGCAGTGTATACTGATCAGGTAAGGTTCTCCGGTTCAGAGTTCTGTAATCCACACATAGGCGAATTGCTCCAGATTTTTTTCTTACCACCACAATAGGTGAGGCATAGGGGCTCTTACTGTCCACAATGATCCCCTGACCTTTCATTTGCTGTAGAGTCTGTCTTAACTCATCAACATCCTTAGGAGCAACTCTCCGTGGTCGCTCCCGGAAGGGAGTAGAATCGGTCAATCGGAAAGTGTGTTGAGCACTTTTAGCACAACCTACATCCATATCATCCATGGAGAACACTTCCGATAATTCAGACAACTTCTGTGTCAGTCGCTGATTCCAGGCCTCTGGTAAATGTGGATCACTCAAGTCAAGATTGAGATTAGGGATTGCATCTCGGATTTGAATCCTGCACACTTCAGCGTATGGATTTACTCCAAGCACAGGGTAGCAGTGGGCCACATTCTGGTATGGTCCAATTACAATCGGATGCGGTGAACAGTTCCTCACTGTCACACAGGTAGATAACTCCACTTTATTTCTCCAGTCCTTTCTCTCTGGGATCACCATCCAGCCATTCTGGTTAATCATTTCTTCAGGGGTTTCCATAAGGACATAACTCCCCCCTTCAAGCAAATCGGGAGCAATGCTGGAGGCTACTCTCAGAACTCTCTCCCCGCCAGCAGGAACTTCCACGGTTCTCTCACCGATATGATATACCATTCCATGTCGATAGCCAGTAGACAGGGCATCACAGAGTTCTCTAAGATCAGAAGATATATTCACCGGCTGAGCTGCAGGGTTCCAATCTCTTCCAAGAAACTTCTGAAAAGCATAATGCACTGCGGGACAATTAGTGCCAAGTATCACAGGAGCTGCACAAGAATCCCCTGTATCAGGACAGACAAGAGCCGTAATCTTCATGGGAGCGACACTCTGATCTTCTAATTCAGGGACAGCTATAACTACTTGTAGGCTGCCATCTACAGGATATGATCCTGAATTAAGCCCCCACAATTTCATTTGTCCTGTAGACTGAAGAGGTATATCCCTCAGATACTTTTGGTAGAACGAGCGATAAATCAGGGTCACTTGAGATCCTGTATCAAACAGGGCAGGAGCGGCATGACCATTGACAGTGACTTTGACAACGGACCTGGAGCCCGCGATAGCGCCTCTGGTATTCACTCGGCCCGCCTTCCTTTGGTGTCTTTGATTCTGAATAGAGAAGACAGCACTGTGTCCCAATCCCTCACTGTCCTCCGTACACTGTCTGGCACTATGGCCCGTCTGACCACATTTATAACAGGTTCTAGCATCCTTCCTCCGTTGAGTGGCAGTGGGTGGAGTGGCGGACTGTCTAAGTTCTGACCGCTCCGCTGGTTTGTCCTTGTTTGAATTAGGAACAACATCTTCTTTAGAGATGCTTTTCGCTTTCTTAGGGGTACTAAAACTAATGTCAGCTTCTTGTTTCTTCACTAACTTCATTAAGTCAGGAAATGGAAGGACTCTATCAGATAGTAAGACCTTGAGTACTTGAGCAAGAGGATGATGAGGTTGTAACCCTCTCACCAACTGACTGGTTCTCATAGCGTCTACCTCTGAAGTAGATATAGCTGCGTGGTACACCAGACGTGAAAGAAGTAGCTGTAAACGGTTAATAAAAGTAGAGACATTTTCCCCTTCTTTTTGACGAACCATTCGGTAATCAGCAACCATCTGGGCAAGGTCATAGTATGGCTCAAAGTGATCAGACAGTACTTGTATATAGTCCAATGCACTCACTCCTTCATGAGAGTCTCTGTACAAGCGGATCAATTCTGCAGCAGGAGACCGCAAACTTTCACTGATACGCTGCCGCTTGCCTTCTTCAGAGCAAGACCATTCCTTCAGGCATTGGAGAGTATGTTCTTTCCATATCTCAAAGTTTTCCTCCCCTTGTGGTACTGGGACATTACCAGAGAATACTTTTAGTTTCTTGTAGTGAGTGGCCTGCAGGCCCTGAGCTAACATTTCAGTCAGCCTGGCTAAAGTGCTAATAGCACTGTCACTAGAGGAACTGCTAGCGACGGCCATACTGGGGGGGTAACTGGCTGAGCGGGGTTCTTCCTTTACCTGAACCAGGGGAGGAACAGGCGGTCGGTAATCCCATGTAGTAGCTAGTGGGAGGTTCCCCTCTGAGCTATATCACTTCTCCATATCAATGACTATTCCCACTTCTAAATCTCAGCAGTGCCTCCAAATGTAGCCCTATTTGGGGGGGGTATGAGTATTATCCCTCCCGCAACAGACTCTGGCGCTGACCTGTGTGTATAATGGGACCTGAAGCCTTCGCTGAAGGGAAGAGTGGGAACATATATGAAATATATCAGTGCCTCCACCCAGGATAGAGCCTCTGTATTACAGGGAGGATCTCTTCCTGGGACTTACCCATGAAGTACAGTTAGTAGCCTTAACAAGGATCACTGTACTAATCTCACAGTCTGAAGAATACATACAGATACCACATAAGGTTATAACAGTAGCTTTATAAGAATCAACAGGGTAATAATACATACATACAATATACTCAGAACACAGCAATACTACAACAACCAGCAAGTCCTCAACCGTCTTAGGTTATATACCCGGGTATATATATAGATATATAGCAAGAGTCCAGTGCACAATACCTCCAGGCAACAGAAGAGATGCAGGGGCCCCTGTGGATGACTGTGGATCCTCGGATTCTTCCAGGAGATGACAGATAGCCGATCAGGAGATGATGATGATGGTGAGATTCTTCACAGGCAGCAAACAGGGCGACGGTGACGGCAGTAGATGCAGGCCTGACTACCCTAACACTGAGTCCTTAACCTGCCAGCTAAACTACTAGTGCCACCGGGCCTCTAACTAGCTAGTTGGCCTTCGGAAGCCTAACCTATCACTGCCCTGAACTATATATATATATGGATCCCTAACTACGGTTACTAGCTAGGTCCTGTGAGTATATAGGGGGTAACACATACCTAACTATATACTGTGAAGTAAAGAGGAACAAGTGGCTCTTAGACTCCCCCAGACATAACATGTCTGTCTCAGCAGCTCTGCTCACATCTCTCCCCCCAGCAGCTCTGCCTCACATGTGTCTGACTCACTGTATTTACAAAACAAAACTTGCACTAAATGCCTGGGGTCTCTGAAGCCAAACTGCAGGGGCAAAGAAGCCAGATACATTATATACTAGTAGAAATGGCAGTTCCCTACAGATGATTTTCCCCATGTACTCTCATGGGTGCACCTAAGACATTAACCTTGGAAATATTTATAGCATGTAAGGTTCCAGCACAGGGAAAATTCAACAGATTGAATGTATCATTGTACCCGACAAAACTCTACCAGAACAAGCGGCTAGCTCATATTTTTCTAAATAATGATTTTTCTAATGCTATTGCTTTACAGCTCCGTTTACTTTACCCTTGCAAATATATCTGGTGTGCATATTGCCAGAACCAGGAAACTTCAGCAGGTGGAATGTCTCATGACACCCCACCAAACCCTAGCAGAAAATAGTGGCTATCTCAGATTTCTTCAATTGATGATTTTCCCCATTCACTCTCAATGGTGCGCTTAAGACAATATCCTTGGAAATATCTATGGCGTGAAATGTTCCAGCACTGGAAAAATTCAGCAGTTTGAATGTCTATTGGCCCCCCCTCCAAATCCTTGCAGAAGAAGCGGCTTGCTCGTATTTTTCAAAATAGTGATTTTCCTAAAGCAAGCGCTATGGATCTCAGAAGACAATAACCTTGAAAAAATATCTGGCGTGGAAAATGCCAGAAACAGGAAACATCAGGAGATGGAATGTCTCCTGACACCCCACCAAACACTAGCAGAAGAGACCACTAGCTCAGATTTCTCCAAATGGTGATATTCCCTACCTACTCTCAATGTAGCGCCTAAGACACTATCCTTGCAAATATCTATGGCGTGTAAGGTTCCAACAAAGAGAGAATTCACCAGGTTGAATGTTCCATGGCACCAACCAAACCCTAGGAGAAGAAGCATCTCCCTTGGATTTATCCAAATGTTGATTTTCCCCATGCATTCTCAATGGGGCGCCTAAGAAATTATCCTTGCAATTATCTATGGCGTGTAAGGTTCCAGCACAGGGAAAATTCGCTAGATTGAATGTGTCATAGCATGCCACAAAACTCTAGCAAAAGAAGCGGCTAGCTCTTATTTTTCCAAATGGTGATTTTCCTAATGCAATTGCTATTGAACTCCGAAGACAATACCCTTGCAAATATCTCTGGCATGCAAATTGCCAAAACAAGGAAATTATAGCAGGTGGAATATCTCATGACACCCCACCAAACCCTAACAGAAAATAGTGCCTAGCTCAGATTCTTCAAATCATGATTTTCCCCATTCACTCTCAATGTTGCGGCCTTAAGACATTAACATTAGAAACACCTCTGACATGAAAGGTTCCATCACTTGGGAAATTCAGCAGGTTGAACGTATCATGGCATCCCACGAAATTCAAGCAGAAGAAGCAGCTAGCTCGTATTTTTCCAAATTTTGATTTTCCTAATGCAATCGCTATTGACCTCCGAAGACATTACCCTTGCAAATATGTCTGGTGTGCAAATTGCCAAAACCAGGAAACTTAAGCAGGTGGAATATCTCATGACACCCCACCAAACTCTAGCAGAAGAAGCGTCTAGCTCGTATTTTTCTAAATGGTGATTTTCCTAATGCAGTCGCTATTGAGCTCGGAAGACTACTTTTCCAAAGATCTCTAGCGAGTAAATTTCCAGAAACAGGAAACGTCATCAGGTGGAATGACTCATGACACCTCACCAAGCCCTAACAGGTAATAGTTGCTAGCTCAGATTTCGCTAAATGATGATTTTCCCCATTCACTCTCAATGGTGCGCCTAAGGCATTAACCTAAGAAATAACTCTGGCATGCAATGTTCCAGCGCAGGGAAAATTCAGCAGGTTGAATGTCTCATAGCACTCCACCAAACCCTAGCAGACGAAGCAGCTAGCGCATATTTTTCTAAATGGCAATTTTCCTAGAAAAAGCGTTATGGAGCTCAGAAGACATTAATCTTTCAAAAATCTCTGGCGTGGAAAATGCCAGAACCAGGAAACTTCAGCAGGTGTAATTTCTCATGACATGCCACTAAACACTAGCAGAAAGACCGCTAGCTCAGATTTCTCCAAATGGTGATTTTCCCTAAGTACGCTCAAAGGAGAGTATATGACACTATCCTTGTGTAGGGAACTGCCATTTCTACTAGTATATAATGTATCTGGCTTCTTTGCCCCTGCAGTTTGGCTTCAGAGACCCCAGGCATTTAGTGCAAGTTTTGTTTTGTAAATACAGTGAGTCAGACACATGTGAGGCAGAGCTGCTGGGGGGAGAGATGTGAGCAGAGCTGCTGAGACAGACATGTTATGTCTGGGGGAGTCTAAGAGCCACTTGTTCCTCTTTACTTCACAGTATATAGTTAGGTATGTGTTACCCCCTATATACTCACAGGACCTAGCTAGTAACCGTAGTTAGGGATCCATATATATATATACAGTACAGGGCAGTGATAGGTTAGGCTTCCGAAGGCCAACTAGCTAGTTAGAGGCCCGGTGGCACTAGTAGTTTAGCTGGCAGGTTAAGGACTCAGTGTTAGGGTAGTCAGGCCTGCATCTACTGCCGTCACCGTCGCCCTGTTTGCTGCCTGTGAAGAATCTCACCATCATCATCATCTCCTGATCGGCTGTCTGTCATCTCCTGGAAGAATCCGAGGATCCACAGTCATCCACAGGGGCCCCTGCATCTCTTCTGTTGCCTGGAGGTATTGTGCACTGGACTCTTGCTATATATCTATATATATATACCCGGGTATATAACCTAAGACGGTTGAGGACTTGCTGGTTGTTGTAGTATTGCTGTGTTCTGAGTATATTGTATGTATGTATTATTACCCTGTTGATTCTTATAAAGCTACTGTTATAACCTTATGTGGTATCTGTATGTATTCTTCAGACTGTGAGATTAGTACAGTGATCCTTGTTAAGGCTACTAACTGTACTTCATGGGTAAGTCCCAGGACAAGATCCTCCCTGTAATACAGAGGCTCTATCCTGGGTGGAGGCACTGATATATTTCATATATGTTCCCACTCTTCCCTTCAGCGAAGGCTTCAGGTCCCATTATACACACAGGTCAGCGCCAGAGTCTGTTGCGGGAGGGATAATACTCATACCCCCCCCCAAATAGGGCTACACTTGCAATTATCTATGGCATATAAGGTTTCAGCACAGGGAAAATTTAGCATGTTGAATGTTCCATGGCACCCCACCAAACTCTAGGAAAACAAGCATCTCGCTTGGATTTTTCAAAATGTTGATTTTCCCCATGTATTCTCAAAGGGACGCCTAAGATTATATCCTTGCAATTATGTATGACGTGTAAGGTTCCTGCACAAAGAAAATTCACCAGGTTAAATGTATCATGGCAACCCACCCAATTCAAGCAGAAGAAGCAGCTAGCTCGTATTTTTTCAAATGTTGATTTTCTTAATGCAATCGCATTTGACCTCCAAAGACATTACCCTTACAAATATGTCTGGCGTGCAAATTGCCAAAACCAGGAAACTTAAGCAGGTGGAATGTCTCATGACACCCTACCAAGCTCTAGCGGAAAATAGTAGATATTTTTGATTTCTCTAAATGATCATTTTCCCCATTCTCTTTCAATGGTGAACCTAAGACATTATCCTTGGAAATAGCTCTAGCATGTAAGGTTCCAGAACTGGGAAAATTCACCAGGTTGAGTTAATAATGGCACCCCAGGAAACTATAGCAGAAGAAGCGGCTAGCTCATATTTTTCCAAATGGTGATTTGCCCAATGCAATCGCTATTGAACTGCGTAGAGATTACCCTTGCAAATATGTCTGGCGTGGAAACTGCCAGAACCAGGAAACTTCAGTAGGTGGAATGTGTCATGATTCCAGAGCAAACCATACCATAAAATAGTGGCTATCTCAGATTTCTTCAAATAATGATTTTCCCCATGTACTCTCAATGGTGTGCCAAAAACATTATCCTTGGAAATATCTCTGGCATGCAAGATTCTAGGACTGGGAAATTTCAGCAAGTAGAATATCTCATGGCACACTACCAAACCCTAGCAGAAGAAGCGGCTTGCTCGTATTTGTCAAAATGGTGATTTTCGTAATGCAAGCGCTATGGAGCTTGCAAAAATCTCTGGCGTAGAAAATGCCAGAACCAGGAAATTTCAGCAGCTGGATTGTCTCATTACACCCCAACCAAGCCCTGGCACAAAATAGTGGCTAACTCAGATTTCTCCAAATGGTGACGTTTCCTTATATACTTTCAATGTAGCGCCTAAGACATTA
>CAMRHE010001888.1:0-23000 GCA_947044405.1 Leptodactylus fallax | reverse complement strand
TGTAATTAGATACTTTCACCACCCTTAGACTAAGGTTATAGTATCACGACTGCATCATGCAACAGGTGAGTATTTTGTCAGTTGCTCTTAGTGCTAGGAAAACCCCAACACCTGGTCCCCACACACATAATTTGTAAAGCATCACTGACTAGACTCCCGCACAGCCATGCTATACCTCCACAACCCTAGTCTGTAGTATGTACATAAGTCAGTAATCTAGGTACAGGTCATAATAATAGTGACCTCCTCTATCACTGCAGTATATAATAATAGTGACCGCTCCTCTATCACTGTTATAATAATAGTGACCGCTCCTCTATCACTGCAGTATATAATAATAGTGACCTCTCCTCTATCACTGCAGTATATAATAATAGTGACCTCTCCTCTATCACTGCAGTATATAATAATAGTGACCGCTCCTCTATCACTGCAGTATATAATAATAGTGACCGCTCCTCTATCACTGTAGTATATAATAATAGTGACCTCTCCTCTATCACTGTAGTATATAATAATAGTGACCTCTCCTCTATCACTGTAGTATATAATAATAGTGACCGCTCCTCTATCACTGTAGTATATAATAATAGTGACCGCTCCTCTATCACTGCAGTATATAATAATAGTGACCGCTCCTCTATCACTGCAGTATATAATAATAGTGACCGCTCCTCTATCACTGCAGTATATAATAATAGTGACCGCTCCTCTATCACTGCAGTATATAATAATAGTGACCTCTCCTCTATCACTGTAGTATATAATAATAGTGACCGCTCCTCTATCACTGTAGTATATAATAATAGTGACCTCTCCTCTATCACTGCAGTATATAATAATAGTGGCCGCTCCTCTATCACTGTAGTATATAATAATAGTGACCGCTCCTCTATCACTGCAGTATATAATAATAGTGACCGCTCCTCTATCACTGCAGTATATAATAATAGTGACCGCTCCTCTATCACTGAGTATATAATAATAGTGACCGCTCCTCTATCACTGCAGTTATAATAATAGTGACCGCTCCTCTATCACTGCAGTATATAATAATAGTGACCTCTCCTCTATCACTGCAGTATATAATAATAGTGACCGCTCCTCTATCACTGTAGTATATAATAATAGTGACCTCTCCTCTATCACTGCAGTATATAATAATAGTGACCTCTCCTCTATCACTGCAGTATATAATAATAGTGACCGCTCCTCTATCACTGCAGTATATAATAATAGTGACCGCTCTCCTCTATCACTGTAGTATATAATAATAGTGACCGCTCCTCTATCACTGCAGTATATAATAATAGTGACCGCTCCTCTATCACTGCAGTATATAATAATAGTGACCGCTCCTCTATCACTGCAGTATATAATAATAGTGACCGCTCCTCTATCACTGCAGTATATAATAATAGTGACCTGCTATATATATTACCTCTATCACTGCAGTATATAATAATAGTGACCGCTCCTCTATCACTGCAGTATATAATAATAGTGGCCCTCCTCTTCACTGCAGTATATAATAATAGTGACCGCTCCTCTATCACTGCAGTATATAATAATAGTGACCTCTCCTCTATCACTGCAGTATATAATAATAGTGACCGCTCCTCTCACTCCTCTATCACTGCAGTATATAATAATAGTGACCGCTCCTCTATCACTGCAGTATATAATAATAGTGACCGCTCCTCTATCACTGCAGTATATAATAATAGTGACCTCTCCTCTATCACTGCAGTATATAATAATAGTGACCGCTCCTCTATCACTGCAGTATATAATAATAGTGACCTCTCCTCTATCACTGCAGTATATAATAATAGTGACCTCTCCTCTATCACTGCAGTATATAATAATAGTGACCGCTCCTCTATCACTGCAGTATATAATAATAGTGACCGCTCCTCTATCACTGCAGTATATAATAATAGTGGCCGCTCCTCTATCACTGCAGTATATAATAATAGTGACCGCTCCTCTATCACTGCAGTATATAATAATAGTGACCGCTCCTCTATCACTGCAGTATATAATAATAGTGACCGCTCCTCTATCACTGCAGTATATAATAATAGTGACCGCTCCTCTATCACTGTAGTATATAATAATAGTGACCGCTCCTCTATCACTGCAGTATATAATAATAGTGACCTCTCCTCTATCACTGCAGTATATAATAATAGTGACCTCTCCTCTATCACTGCAGTATATAATAATAGTGACCGCTCCTCTATCACTGCAGTATATAATAATAGTGACCGCTCCTCTATCACTGCAGTATATAATAATAGTGACCGCTCCTCTATCACTGCAGTATATAATAATAGTGACCGCTCCTCTATCACTGCAGTATATAATAATAGTGACCTCTCCTCTATCACTGCAGTATATAATAATAGTGACCGCTCCTCTATCACTGCAGTATATAATAATAGTGACCTCTCCTCTATCACTGCAGTATATAATAATAGTGACCGCTCCTCTATCACTGCAGTATATAATAATAGTGACCGCTCCTCTATCACTGCAGTATATAATAATAGTGACCTCTCCTCTATCACTGCAGTATATAATAATAGTGATGCTCCTCTATCACTGCAGTATATAATAATAGTGACCTCACTGCAGTATATAATAATAGTGACCTCTATCACTGTAGTATATAATAATAGTGACCGCTCCTCTATCACTGCAGTATATAATAATATGTGACCTCTCCTCTATCACTGCAGTATATAATAATAGTGACCTCTCCTCTATCACTGTAGTATATAATAATAGTGACCGCTCCTCTATCACTGTAGTATATAATAATAGTGACCGCTCCTCTATCACTGTAGTATATAATAATAGTGACCTCTCCTCTATCACTGCAGTATATAATAATAGTGACCGCTCCTCTATCACTGCAGTATATAATAATAGTGACCGCTCCTCTATCACTGCAGTATATAATAATAGTGACCGCTCCTCTATCACTGTGAGTCTCTATCACTGAGTATATAATAATAGTGACCGCTCCTCTATCACTGCAGTATATAATAATAGTGACCGCTCCTCTATCACTGCAGTATATAATAATAGTGACCCTCCTCTATCACTGCAGTATATAATAATAGTGACCGCTCCTCTATCACTGCAGTATATAATAATAGTGACCGCTCCTCTATCACTGCAGTATATAATAATAGTGACCGCTCCTCTATCACTGCAGTATATAATAATAGTGACCGCTCCTCTATCACTGCAGTATATAATAATAGTGACCGCTCCTCTATCACTGCAGTATATAATAATAGTGACCTCTCCTCTATCACTGCAGTATATAATAATAGTGACCTCTCCTCTATCACTGCAGTATATAATAATAGTGACCTCTCCTCTATCACTGTAGTATATAATAATAGTGACCGCTCCTCTATCACTGCAGTATATAATAATAGTGACCGCTCCTCTATCACTGCAGTATATAATAATAGTGACCGCTCCTCTATCACTGCAGTATATAATAATAGTGACCGCTCCTCTATCACTGCAGTATATAATAATAGTGACCTCTCCTCTATCACTGCAGTATATAATAATAGTGACCTCTCCTCTATCACTGCAGTATATAATAATAGTGACCGCTCCTCTATCACTGCAGTATATAATAATAGTGACCGCTCCTCTATCACTGTAGTATATAATAATAGTGACCGCTCCTCTATCACTGTAGTATATAATAATAGTGACCGCTCCTCTATCACTGCAGTATATAATAATAGTGACCTCTCCTCTATCACTGCAGTATATAATAATAGTGACCGCTCCTCTATCACTGCAGTATATAATAATAGTGACCGCTCCTCTATCACTGAGTTTAGTATAATAATAGTGACCGTTCCTCTATCACTGTAGTATATAATAATAGTGACCGCTCCTCTATCACTGCAGTATATAATAATAGTGACCTCTCCTCTATCACTGCAGTATATAATAATAGTGACCGCTCCTCTATCACTGTAGTATATAATAATAGTGACCGCTCCTCTATCACTGCAGTATATAATAATAGTGACCTCCTCTATCACTGCAGTATATAATAATAGTGACCTCTCCTCTATCACTGTAGTATATAATAATAGTGACCGCTCCTCTATCACTGTAGTATATAATAATAGTGACCTCTCCTCTATCACTGCAGTATATAATAATAGTGACCGCTCCTCTATCACTGCAGTATATAATAATAGTGACCGCTCCTCTATCACTGAGATATAATAATAGTACCTCTATCACTGTAGTATATAATAATAGTGACCTCTCCTCTATCACTGCAGTATATATATAATAGTGACCGCTCCTCTATCACTGTAGTATATAATAATAGTGACCGCTCCTCTATCACTGCAGTATATAATAATAGTGACCGCTCCTCTATCACTGCAGTATATAATAATAGTGACCGCTCCTCTATCACTGCAGTATATAATAATAGTGACCGCTCCTCTATCACTGTAGTATATAATAATAGTGACCGCTCCTCTATCACTGTAGTATATAATAATAGTGACCGCTCCTCTATCACTGCAGTATATAATAATAGTGACCGCTCCTCTATCACTGCAGTATATAATAATAGTGACCGCTCCTCTATCACTGCAGTATATAATAATAGTGACTCCTCTACACTGAGTATATAATAATAGTGACCGCTCCTCTATCACTGCAGTATATAATAATAGTGACCTCTCCTCTATCACTGCAGTATATAATAATAGTGACCGCTCCTCTATCACTGCAGTATATAATAATAGTGACCGCTCCTCTATCACTGTAGTATATAATAATAGTGACCTCTCCTCTATCACTGCAGTATATAATAATAGTGACCTCTCCTCTATCACTGCAGTATATAATAATAGTGACCGCTCCTCTATCACTGCAGTATATAATAATAGTGAGGTGACCGCTCCTCTATCACTGCAGTATATAATAATAGTGACCTCTCTAGTATATAATAATAGTACTCTCTATCACTGTAGTATATAATAATAGTGACCGCTCCTCTATCACTGCAGTATATAATAATAGTGAATCACTGCAGTATATAATAATAGTGACCTCTCCTCTATCACTGCAGTATATAATAATAGTGACCTCTCCTCTATCACTGAGTATATAATAATAGTGACCGCTCCTCTATCACTGCAGTATATAATAATAGTGACCGCTCCTCTATCACTGCAGTATATAATATATAGTGACCTCTCCTCTATCACTGTAGTATATAATAATAGTGACCGCTCCTCTATCACTGCAGTATATAATAATAGTGACCGCTCCTCTATCACTGTAGTATATAATAATAGTGACCGCTCCTCTATCACTGCAGTATATAATAATAGTGACCGCTCCTCTATCACTGCAGTATATAATAATAGTGACCGCTCCTCTATCACTGTAGTATATAATAATAGTGACCGCTCCTCTATCACTGTAGTATATAATAATAGTGACCTCTCCTCTATCACTGCAGTATATAATAATAGTGACCTCTCCTCTATCACTGCAGTATATAATAATAGTGACCGCTCCTCTATCACTGCAGTATATAATAATAGTGACCCTCTATCACTGCAGTATATAATAATAGTGACCGCTCCTCTATCACTGTAGTATATAATAATAATAGTGACCGCTCCTCTATCACTGTAGTATATAATAATAGTGACCGCTCCTCCTATCACTGCAGTATATAATAATAGTGACCACGGATATAATAATAGTGACCGCTCCTCTATCACTGCAGTATATAATAATAGTGACCTCTCCTCTATCACTGCAGTATATAATAATAGTGACCTCTCCTCTATCACTGTAGTATATAATAATAGTGACCGCTCCTCTATCACTGCAGTATATAATAATAGTGACCTCTCCTCTATCACTGCAGTATATAATAATAGTGACCGCTCCTCTATCACTGCAGTATATAATAATAGTGACCGCTCCTCTATCACTGCAGTATATAATAATAGTGACTCTCTCCTCTATCACTGCAGTATATAATAATAGTGACCGCTCCTCTATCACTGCAGTATATAATAATAGTGACCTCTCCTCTATACTGCAGTATATAATAATAGTGACCTGCTCCTCTATCACTGCAGTTTTTAGTGACTCCTCTATCACTGCAGTATATAATAATAGTGACCTCTCCTCTATCACTGAGTATATAATAATAGTGACCTCTCCTCTATCACTGTAGTATATAATAATAGTGACCTTATCATGTATATAATAATAGTGACCTCTCCTCTATCACTGCAGTATATAATAATAGTGACCGCTCCTCTATCACTGCAGTATATAATAATAGTGACCGCTCCTCTATCACTGCAGTATATAATAATAGTGACCGCTCCTCTATCACTGTAGTATATAATAATAGTGACCGCTCCTCTATCACTGCAGTATATAATAATAGTGACCGCTCCTCTATCACTGCAGTATATAATAATAGTGACCGCTCCTCTATCACTGTAGTATATAATAATAGTGACCGCTCCTCTATCACTGCAGTATATAATAATAGTGACCGCTCCTCTATCACTGCAGTATATAATAATAGTGACCGCTCCTCTATCACTGCAGTATATAATAATAGTGACCGCTCCTCTATCACTGCAGTATATAATAATAGTGACCGCTCCTCTATCACTGCAGTATATAATAATAGTGACCGCTCCTCTATCACTGCAGTATATAATAATAGTGACCCTCCTCTATCACTGCAGTATATAATAATAGTGACCCCTATCACTGTAGTATATAATAATAGTGACCGCTCCTCTATCACTGCAGTATATAATAATAGTGACCTCTCCTCTATCACTGCAGTATATAATAATAGTGACTGCTCCTCTATCACTGTAGTATATAATAATAGTGACCGCTCCTCTATCACTGCAGTATATAATAATAGTGAGCCTCTCCTCTATCACTGCAGTATATAATAATAGTGACCGCTCCTCTATCACTGCAGTATATAATAATAGTGACCTCTCCTCTATCACTGCAGTATATAATAATAGTGACCTCTCCTCTATCACTGCAGTATATAATAATAGTGACCGCTCCTCTATCACTGTAGTATATAATAATAGTGACCTCTCCTCTATCACTGCAGTATATAATAATAGTGACCTCTCCTCTATCACTGCAGTATATAATAATAGTGACCTCTCCTCTATCACTGCAGTATATAATAATAGTGATCCTCTCCTCTATCACTGCAGTATATAATAATAGTGACCGCTCCTCTATCACTGCAGTATATAATAATAGTGACCTCTCCTCTATCACTGCAGTATATAATAATAGTGACCGCTCCTCTATCACTGTAGTATATAATAATAGTGACCGCTCCTCTATCACTGCAGTATATAATAATAGTGACCGCTCCTCTATCACTGCAGTATATAATAATAGTGACCGCTCCTCTATCACTGTAGTATATAATAATAGTGACCGCTCCTCTATCACTGTAGTATATAATAATAGTGACCTCTCCTCTATCACTGCAGTATATAATAATAGTGACCGCTCCTCTATCACTGCAGTATATAATAATAGTGACCGCTCCTCTATCACTGCAGTATATAATAATAGTGACCGCTCCTCTATCACTGCAGTATATAATAATAGTGACCTCTCCTCTATCACTGTAGTATATAATAATAGTGACCGCTCCTCTATCACTGCAGTATATAATAATAGTGACCTCTCCTCTATCACTGCAGTATATAATAATAGTGACCGCTCCTCTATCACTGCAGTATATAATAATAGTGACCTCTCCTCTATCACTGTAGTATATAATAATAGTGACCGCTCCTCTATCACTGCAGTATATAATAATAGTGACCTCTCCTCTATCACTGCAGTATATAATAATAGTGACCTCTCCTCTATCACTGCAGTATATAATAATAGTGAGCCGCTCCTCTATCACTGCAGTATATAATAATAGTGACCGCTCCTCTATCACTGCAGTATATAATAATAGTGACCGCTCCTCTATCACTGCAGTATATAATAATAGTGACCGCTCCTCTATCACTGCAGTATATAATAATAGTGACCGCTCCTCTATCACTGCAGTATATAATAATAGTGGCCTCTTCCTGCAGTATATAATAATAGTGACCGCTCCTCTATCACTGCAGTATATAATAATAGTGACCTCTCCTCTATCACTGCAGTATATAATAATAGTGACCTCTCCTCTATCACTGCAGTATATAATAATAGTGACCGCTCCTCTATCACTGCAGTATATAATAATAGTGACCGCTCCTCTATCACTGCAGTATATAATAATAGTGACCGCTCCTCTATCACTGTAGCATATAATAACAGTGACCTCTCCTCTATCACTGCAGTATATAATAATAGTGACGGCTCCTCTATCACTGCAGTATATAATAATAGTGACCTCTCCTCTATCACTGCAGTATATAATAATAGTGACCGCTCCTCTATCACTGCAGTATATAATAATAGTGACCGCTCCTCTATCACTGTAGCATATAATAACAGTGACCATACCTCTATCACTGCAGTATATAATAATAGTGACCGCTCCTCTATCACTGCAGTATATAATAATAGTGACCTCCTCTATCACTGCAGTATATAATAATAGTGACCGCTCCTCTATCACTGCAGTATATAATAATAGTGACCGCTCCTCTATCACTGCAGCATATAATAACAGTGACCATACCTCTATCACTGTAGTATATAATAATAGTGACCGCTCCTCTATCACTGCAGTATATAATAATAGTGACCTCTCCTCTATCACTGTAGTATATAATAATAGTGGCCGCTCCTCTATCACTGTAGTATATAATAATAGTGACCGCTCCTCTATCACTGCAGTATATAATAATAGTGACCTCTCCTCTATCACTGCAGTATATAATAATAGTGACCGCTCCTCTATCACTGGCCTTATCACTGTAGTATATAATAATAGTGACCGCTCCTCTATCACTGCAGTATATAATAATAGTGACCGCTCCTCTATCACTGTAGTATATAATAATAGTGACCGCTCCTCTATCACTGCAGTATATAATAATAGTGACCGCTCCTCTATCACTGCAGTATATAATAATAGTGACCTCTCCTCTATCACTGTAGTATATAATAATAGTGACGGCTCCTCTATCACTGTAGTATATAATAATAGTGACCTCTCCTCTATCACTGCAGTATATAATAATAGTGACCGCTCCTCTATCACTGCAGTATATAATAATAGTGACCGCTCCTCTATCACTGCAGTATATAATAATAGTGACCCCTCTCTATCACTGCAGTATATAATAATAGTGACCGCTCCTCTATCACTGCAGTATATAATAATAGTGACCTCTCCTCTATCACTGCAGTATATAATAATAGTGACCGCTCCTCTATCACTGCAGTATATAATAATAGTGACCGCTCCTCTATCACTGCAGTATATAATAATAGTGACCTCTCCTCTATCACTGTAGTATATAATAATAGTGACCGCTCCTCTATCACTGCAGTATATAATAATAGTGACCGCTCCTCTATCACTGAGTATATAATAATAGTGACCGCTCCTCTATCACTGCAGTATATAATAATAGTGACCGCTCCTCTATCACTGCAGTATATAATAATAGTGACCGCTCCTCTATCACTGTAGTATATAATAATAGTGACGGCTCCTCTATCACTGTAGTATATAATAATAGTGACCTCTCCTCTATCACTGCAGTATATAATAATAGTGACCGCTCCTCTATCACTGCAGTATATAATAATAGTGACCGCTCCTCTATCACTGCAGTATATAATAATAGTGACCGCTCCTCTATCACTGCAGTATATAATAATAGTGACCGCTCCTCTATCACTGCAGTATATAATAATAGTGACCGCTCCTCTATCACTGCAGTATATAATAATAGTGACCGCTCCTCTATCACTGCAGTATATAATAATAGTGACCGCTCCTCTATCACTGCAGTATATAATAATAGTGACCGCTCCTCTATCACTGCAGTATATAATAATAGTGACCGCTCCTCTATCACTGCAGTATATAATAATAGTGACCGCTCCTCTATCAGTGCTAGTATATAATAATAGTGACCGCTCCTCTATCACTGCAGTATATAATAATAGTGACCGCTCCTCTATCACTGCAGGTATATAATAATAGTGACCGCTCCTCTATCACTGCAGTATATAATAATAGTGACCTCTCCTCTATCACTGCAGTATATAATAATAGTGACCGCTCCTCTATCACTGCAGTATATAATAATAGTGACCTCTCCTCTATCACTGCAGTATATAATAATAGTGACCGCTCCTCTATCACTGCAGTATATAATAATAGTGACCGCTCCTCTATCACTGTAGTATATAATAATAGTGACCGCTCCTCTATCACTGCAGTATATAATAATAGTGACCCCTCCTCTATCACTGCAGTATATAATAATAGTGACCTCTCCTCTATCACTGCAGTATATAATAATAGTGACCGCTCCTCTATCACTGCAGTATATAATAATAGTGACCTCTCCTCTATCACTGCAGTATATAATAATAGTGACCGCTCCTCTATCACTGTAGTATATAATAATAGTGACCTCTATCACTGAGTTATATATAGTGCCTCTATACTGTAGTATATAATAATGTGACCTCTCCTCTATCACTGCAGTATATAATAATAGTGACCGCTCCTCTATCACTGCAGTATATAATAATAGTGACCTCTCCTCTATCACTGCAGTATATAATAATAGTGACCGCTCCTCTATCACTGCAGTATATAATAATAGTGACCGCTCCTCTATCACTGTATACTGAGTATATAATAATAGTGACCGCTCCTCTATCACTGCAGTATATAATAATAGTGACCGCTCCTCTATCACTGCAGTATATAATAATAGTGACCGCTCCTCTATCACTGCAGTATATAATAATAGTGACCTCCTCTATCACTGCAGTATATAATAATAGTGACCGCTCCTCTATCACTGCAGTATATAATAATAGTGACCTCTATCACTGCAGTATATAATAATAGTGACCGCTCCTCTATCACTGCAGTATATAATAATAGTGACCTCTCCTCTATCACTGCAGTATATAATAATAGTGACCTCTCCTCTATCACTGCAGTATATAATAATAGTGACCGCTCCTCTATCACTGCAGTATATAATAATAGTGACCTCTCCTCTATCACTGCAGTATATAATAATAGTGACCTTTTACTCCTCTATCACTGCAGTATATAATAATAGTGACCTCTCCTCTATCACTGTAGTATATAATAATAGTGACCGCTCCTCTATCACTGCAGTATATAATAATAGTGACCGCTCCTCTATCACTGCAGTATATAATAATAGTGACCTCTCCTCTATCACTGCAGTATATAATAATAGTGACCGCTCCTCTATCACTGCAGTATATAATAATAGTGACCTCTCCTCTATCACTGCAGTATATAATAATAGTGACCGCTCCTCTATCACTGCAGTATATAATAATAGTGACCGCTCCTCTATCACTGCAGTATATAATAATAGTGACCGCTCCTCTATCACTGTAGTATATAATAATAGTGACCGCTCCTCTATCACTGCAGTATATAATAATAGTGACCTCTCCTCTATCACTGCAGTATATAATAATAGTGACCTCTCCTCTATCACTGCAGTATATAATAATAGTGACCTCTCTATCACTGCAGTATATAATAATAGTGACCGCTCCTCTATCACTGCAGTATATAATAATAGTGACCGCTCCTCTATCACTGCGTATATAATAAAGTGACCCTCCTCTATCACTGCAGTATATAATAATAGTGACCTCTCCTCTATCACTGTAGTATATAATAATAGTGACCGCTCCTCTATCACTGTAGTATATAATAATAGTGACCGCTCCTCTATCACTGCAGTATATAATAATAGTGACCGCTCCTCTATCACTGCAGTATATAATAATAGTGACCGCTCCTCTATCACTGCAGTATATAATAATAGTGACCGCTCCTCTATCACTGCAGTATATAATAATAGTGACCGCTCCTCTATCACTGCAGTATATAATAATAGTGACCTCTCCTCTATCACTGCAGTATATAATAATAGTGACCGCTCCTCTATCACTGCAGTATATAATAATAGTGACCGCTCCTCTATCACTGCAGTATATAATAATAGTGACCCCTCCTCTATCACTGCAGTATATAATAATAGTGACCGCTCCTCTATCACTGCAGTATATAATAATAGTGACCTCCTCTCCTCCTCTATCACTGCAGTATATAATAATAGTGACCTCTCCTCTATCACTGCAGTATATAATAATAGTGACCTCTCCTCTATCACTGTAGTATATAATAATAGTGACCTCTCCTCTATCACTGCAGTATATAATAATAGTGACCTCTCCTCTCTATCCAGTACTATAATAATAATAGTGACCTCTCCTCTATCACTGCAGTATATAATAATAGTGACCTCTCCTCTATCACTGCAGTATATAATAATAGTGACCGCTCCTCTATCACTGCAGTATATAATAATAGTGACCGCTCCTCTATCACTGCAGTATATAATAATAGTGACCGCTCCTCTATCACTGCAGTATATAATAATAGTGACCCTCCTCTATCACTGCAGTATATAATAATAGTGACCGCTCCTCTATCACTGCAGTATATAATAATAGTGACCGCTCCTCTATCACTGCAGTATATAATAATAGTGACCTCTCCTCTATCACTGCAGTATATAATAATAGTGACCTCTCCTCTATCACTGTAGTATATAATAATAGTGACCGCTCCTCTATCACTGCAGTATATAATAATAGTGACCGCTCCTCTATCACTGAGTATATAATAATAGTGACCTCTCCTCTATCACTGCAGTATATAATAATAGTGACCGCTCCTCTATCACTGCAGTATATAATAATAGTGACCTCTCCTCTATCACTGCAGTATATAATAATAGTGACCGCTCCTCTATCACTGCAGTATATAATAATAGTGACCGCTCCTCTATCACTGCAGTATATAATAATAGTGACCGCTCCTCTATCACTGCAGTATATAATAATAGTGACCGCTCCTCTATCACTGCAGTATATAATAATAGTGACCCTCCTCTATCA
Source organism: Leptodactylus fallax (assembly GCA_947044405.1). Classification (NCBI taxonomy): domain Eukaryota; kingdom Metazoa; phylum Chordata; class Amphibia; order Anura; family Leptodactylidae; genus Leptodactylus; species Leptodactylus fallax. Next base: position 9,746 of record CAMRHE010001888.1, on the reverse strand, counting down.
CTGCAGTATATAATAATAGTGACCGCTCCTCTATCACTGCAGTATATAATAATAGTGACCTCTCCTCTATCACTGCAGTATATAATAATAGTGACCTCTCCTCTATCACTGCAGTATATAATAATAGTGACCCTCTATCACTGCAGTATATAATAATAGTGACCGCTCCTCTATCACTGCAGTATATAATAATAGTGACCGCTCCTCTATCACTGCAGTATATAATAATAGTGACCGCTCCTCTATCACTGTAGTATATAATAATAGTGACCGCTCCTCTATCACTGCAGTATATAATAATAGTGACCTCTCCTCTATCACTGCAGTATATAATAATAGTGACCTCTCCTCTATCTATATAATAATAGTGACCGCTCCTCTATCACTGCAGTATATAATAATAGTGACCGCTCCTCTATCACTGCAGTATATAATAATAGTGACCGCTCCTCTATCACTGCAGTATATAATAATAGTGACCCCTCCTCTATCACTGCAGTATATAATAATAGTGACCGCTCCTCTATCACTGTAGTATATAATAATAGTGACCTCTCCTCTATCACTGCAGTATATAATAATAGTGACCGCTCCTCTATCACTGCAGTATATAATAATAGTGACCGCTCCTCTATCACTGCAGTATATAATAATAGTGACCGCTCCTCTATCACTGCAGTATATAATAATAGTGACCGCTCCTCTATCACTGCAGTATATAATAATAGTGACCGTCCTCTATCACTGTAGTATATAATAATAGTGACCTCCTCTATCACTGCAGTATATAATAATAGTGACCTCTCCTCTATCACTGCAGTATATAATAATAGTGACCGCTCCTCTATCACTGCAGTATATAATAATAGTGACCGCTCCTCTATCACTGCAGTATATAATAATAGTGACCGCTCCTCTATCACTGCAGTATATAATAATAGTGACCGCTCCTCTATCACTGCAGTATATAATAATAGTGACCGCTCCTCTATCACTGCAGTATATAATAATAGTGACCGCTCCTCTATCACTGCAGTATATAATAATAGTGACCGCTCCTCTATCACTGCAGTATATAATAATAGTGACCGCTCCTCTATCACTGCAGTATATAATAATAGTGACCGCTCCTCTATCACTGTAGTATATAATAATAGTGACCGCTCCTCTATCACTGCAGTATATAATAATAGTGACCGCTCCTCTATCACTGCAGTATATAATAATAGTGACCTCTCCTGCGTATATATTAGTGACCGCTCCTCTATCACTGCAGTATATAATAATAGTGACCTCTCCTCTATCACTGCAGTATATAATAATAGTGACCGCTCCTCTATCACTGCAGTATATAATAATAGTGACCGCTCCTCTATCACTGCAGTATATAATAATAGTGACCGCTCCTCTATCACTGCAGTATATAATAATAGTGACCTCTCCTCTATCACTGCAGTATATAATAATAGTGACCCCTCCTCTATCACTGCAGTATATAATAATAGTGACCGCTCCTCTCTCCTCTATCACTGCAGTATATAATAATAGTGACCGCTCCTCTATCACTGCAGTATATAATAATAGTGACCGCTCCTCTATCACTGCAGTATATAATAATAGTGACCTCTCCTCTATCACTGCAGTATATAATAATAGTGACCGCTCCTCTATCACTGCAGTATATAATAATAGTGACCGCTCCTCTATCACTGCAGTATATAATAATAGTGACCCTCCTCTATCACTGTAGTATATAATAATAGTGACCGCTCCTCTATCACTGTAGTATATAATAATAGTGACCGCTCCTCTATCACTGCAGTATATAATAATAGTGACCTCTCCTCTATCACTGCAGTATATAATAATAGTGACCTCTCCTCTATCACTGCAGTATATAATAATAGTGACCGCTCCTCTATCACTGCAGTATATAATAATAGTGACCTCCTCTATCACTGTAGTATATAATAATAGTGACCGCTCCTCTATCACTGCAGTATATAATAATAGTGACCTCTCCTCTATCACTGCAGTATATAATAATAGTGACCGCTCCTCTATCACTGTAGTATATAATAATAGTGACCGCTCCTCTATCACTGCAGTATATAATAATAGTGACCTCTCCTCTATCACTGCAGTATATAATAATAGTGACCGCTCCTCTATCACTGCAGTATATAATAATAGTGACCGCTCCTCTATCACTGCAGTATATAATAATAGTGACCTCTCCTCTATCACTGCAGTATATATATAATAGTGACCGCTCCTCTATCACTGCAGTATATAATAATAGTGACCTCTCCTCTATCACTGCAGTATATAATAATAGTGACCTCTCCTCTATCACTGTAGTATATAATAATAGTGACCGCTCCTCTATCACTGCAGTATATAATAATAGTGACCTCTCCTCTATCACTGCAGTATATAATAATAGTGACCGCTCCTCTATCACTGCAGTATATAATAATAGTGACCGCTCCTCTATCACTGCAGTATATAATAATAGTATCCTCTATCACTGAGTATATAATAATAGTGACCGCTCCTCTATCACTGCAGTATATAATAATAGTGACCGCTCCTTATCACTGCAGTATATAATAATAGTGACCCTCCTCTATCACTGTAGTATATAATAATAGTGACTGCTCCTCTATCACTGCAGTATATAATAATAGTGACTCTTTTGATTTTTCCTCTGCAGTATATAATAATAGTGACCTCTCCTCTATCACTGCAGTATATAATAATAGTGACTCCTCTATCACTGCAGTATATAATAATAGTGACCTCTCCTCTATCCTGAGTATATAATAATAGTGACCGCTCCTCTATCACTGCAGTATATAATAATAGTGACCTCTGAGTATATAATAATAGTGACCGCTCCTCTATCACTGCAGTATATAATAATAGTGAGTGCCGCTCCTCTATCACTGCAGTATATAATAATAGTGACCGCTCCTCTATCACTGCAGTATATAATAATAGTGACCTCTCTATCACTGCAAGTATATAATAATAGTGACCCTCCTCTATCACTGTAGTATATAATAATAGTGACCTCTCCTCTATCACTGCAGTATATAATAATAGTGACCTCTCCTCTATCACTGCAGTATATAATAATAGTGACCGCTCCTCTATCACTGCAGTATATAATAATAGTGACCTCTTCGGTTATATAATGTGACCGCTCCTCTATCACTGCAGTATATAATAATAGGCGCTCCTATCACTGCTCTATCATGTGACCCCCTGCAGTATATAATAATAGTGACCGCTCCTCTATCACTGCAGTATATAATAATAGTGCACCCCCCCCCCTATCACTGCAGTATATAATAATAGTGACCGCTCCTCCCTATCACTGCAGTATATAATAATAGTGACCGCTCCTCTATCACTGCAGTATATAATAATAGTGACCGCTCCTCTATCACTGCAGTATATAATAATAGTGACCGCTCCTCTATCACTGCAGTATATAATAATAGTGACCGCTCCTCTATCACTGCAGTATATAATAATAGTGCCCCACCCCTCCTCTATCACTGCAGTATATAATAATAGTGACCGCTCCTCTATCACTGTAGTATATAATAATAGTGACCGCTCCTCTATCACTGCAGTATATAATAATAGTGACCGCTCCTCTATCACTGCAGTATATAATAATAGTGACCGCTCCTCTATCACTGCAGTATATAATAATAGTGACCGCTCCTCTATCACTGCAGTATATAATAATAGTGACCGCTCCTCTATCACTGCAGTATATAATAATAGTGACCGCTCCTCTATCACTGCAGTATATAATAATAGTGACCGCTCCTCTATCACTGCAGTATATAATAATAGTGACCGCTCCTCTATCACTGCAGTATATAATAATAGTGACCGCTCCTCTATCACTGTAGTATATAATAATAGTGACCGCTCCTCTATCACTGCAGTATATAATAATAGTGACCGCTCCTCTATCACTGTAGTATATAATAATAGTGACCGCTCCTCTATCACTGCAGTATATAATAATAGTGACCTCTCCTCTATCACTGTCAGTATATAATAATAGTGACCGCTCCTCTATCACTGCAGTATATAATTTCTGCAGTATATAATAATAGTGACCGCTCCTCTATCACTGCAGTATATAATAATAGTGACCGCTCCTCTATCACTGCAGTATATAATAATAGTGACCGCTCCTCTATCACTGCAGTATATAATAATAGTGACCTCTCCTCTATCACTGCAGTATATAATAATAGTGACCTCTCCTCTATCACTGTAGTATATAATAATAGTGACCGCTCCTCTATCACTGCAGTATATAATAATAGTGACCGCTCCTCTATCACTGTAGTTATAATAATAGTGACCGCTCCTCTATCACTGCAGTATATAATAATAGTGACCTCTCCTCTATCACTGCAGTATATAATAATAGTGACCGCTCCTCTATCACTGTAGTATATAATAATAGTGACCGCTCCTCTATCACTGTAGTATATAATAATAGTGACCTCTCCTCTATCACTGTAGTATATAATAATAGTGACCTCTCCTCTATCACTGTAGTATATAATAATAGTGACCGCTCCTCTATCACTGCAGTATATAATAATAGTGACCTCTCCTCTATCACTGCAGTATATAATAATAGTGACCGCTCCTCTATCACTGTAGTATATAATAATAGTGACCTCTCCTCTATCACTGTAGTATATAATAATAGTGACCGCTCCTCTATCACTGCAGTATATAATAATAGTGACCGCTCCTCTATCACTGCAGTATATAATATTTATAGTGACCTCTCCTCTATCACTGCAGTATATAATAATAGTGACCGCTCCTCTATCACTGCAGTATATAATAATAGTGACCTATATTTTCTCTATCACTGCAGTATATAATAATAGTGACCGCTCCTCTATCACTGCAGTATATAATAATAGTGACCTCTCCTCTATCACTGCAGTATATAATAATAGTGACCTCTCCTCTATCACTGCAGTATATAATAATAGTGACCTCTCCTCTATCACTGCAGTATATAATAATAGTGACCGCTCCTCTATCACTGCAGTATATAATAATAGTGACCTCTCCTCTATCACTGCAGTATATAATAATTTCACTGCAGTATATAATAATAGTGACTCTCCTCTATCACTGCAGTATATAATAATAGTGACCGCTCCTCTATCACTGTAGTATATAATAATAGTGACCGCTCCTCTATCACTGCAGTATATAATAATAGTGACCTCTCCTCTATCACTGCAGTATATATATAATAGTGACCGCTCCTCTATCACTGTAGTATATAATAATAGTGACCGCTCCTCTATCACTGCAGTATATAATAATAGTGACCGCTCCTCTATCACTGCAGTATATAATAATAGTGACCTCTCCTCTATCACTGTAGTATATAATAATAGTGACCGCTCCTCTATCACTGCAGTATATAATAATAGTGACCTCTCCTCTATCACTGCAGTATATAATAATAGTGACCTCTCCTCTATCACTGCAGTATATAATAATAGTGACCGTCTCCTCTATCACTGCAGTATATAATAATAGTGACCTCTCCTCTATCACTGCAGTATATAATAATAGTGACCCCCCTCTTCACTGCAGTATTATATAGTGACCTCTCCTCTATCACTGCAGTATATAATAATAGTGACCTCTCCTCTATCACTGCAGTATATAATAATAGTGACCTCTCCTCTATCACTGTAGTATATAATAATAGTGACCGCTCCTCTATCACTGTAGTATATAATAATAGTGACCGCTCCTCTATCACTGCAGTATATAATAATAGTGACCTCTCCTCTATCACTGCAGTATATAATAATAGTGACCGCTCCTCTATCACTGCAGTATATAATAATAGTGACCGCTCCTCTATCACTGCAGTATATAATAATAGTGACCCTCCTCTATCACTGTAGTATATAATAATAGTGACCTCTCCTCTATCACTGCAGTATATAATAATAGTGACCGCTCCTCTATTATATGTACCTCTCCTCTATCACTGCAGTATATAATAATAGTGACCGCTCCTCTATCACTGCAGTATATAATAATAGTGACCGCTCCTCTATCACTGCAGTATATAATAATAGTGATTAATAAAGTGACCTCTCCTCTATCACTGCAGTATATAATAATAGTGACCGCTCCTCTATCACTGCAGTATATAATAATAGTGACCGCTCCTCTATCACTGCAGTATATAATAATAGTGACCGCTCCTCTATCACTGCAGTATATAATAATAGTGACCGCTCCTCTATCACTGCAGTATATAATAATAGTGACCTCTCCTCTATCACTGCAGTATATAATAATAGTGACCGCTCCTCTATCACTGCAGTATATAATAATAGTGACCGCTCCTCTATCACTGCAGTATATAATAATAGTGACCGCTCCTCTATCACTGCAGTATATAATAATAGTGACCGCTCCTCTATCACTGCAGTATATAATAATAGTGACCTCCTCTATCACTGCAGTATATAATAATAGTGACCGCTCCTCTATCACTGCAGTATATAATAATAGTGACCTCTCCTCCTCTATCACTGTAGTATATAATAATAGTGACCGCTCCTCTATCACTGCAGTATATAATAATAGTGACCGCTCCTCTATCACTGCAGTATATAATAATAGTGACCGCTCCTCTATCACTGCAGTATATAATAATAGTGACCTCTCCTCTATCACTGTAGTATATAATAATAGTGACCGCTCCTCTATCACTGCAGTATATAATAATAGTGACCGCTCCTCTATCACTGCAGTATATAATAATAGTGACCCCTCCTCTATCACTGCAGTATATAATAATAGTGACCGCTCCTCTATCACTGTAGTTATAATAATAGGGGCCCTTCCTCTATCACTGCAGTATATAATAATAGTGACCGCTCCTCTATCACTGCAGTATATAATAATAGTGACCGCTCCTCTATCACTGCAGTATATAATAATAGTGACCTCTCCTCTATCACTGCAGTATATAATAATAGTGACCGCTCCTCTATCACTGCAGTATATAATAATAGTGACCTCTCCTCTATCACTGCAGTATATAATAATAGTGACCTCTCCTCTATCACTGCAGTATATAATAATAGTGACCGCTCCTCTATCACTGTAGTATATAATAATAGTGACCTCTATCACTGCAGTATATAATAATAGTGACCTCTCCTCTATCACTGCAGTATATAATAATAGTGACCGCTCCTCTATCACTGCAGTATATAATAATAGTGACCTCTCCTCTATCACTGCAGTATATAATAATAGTGACCGCTCCTCTATCACTGCAGTATATAATAATAGTGACCGCTCCTCTATCACTGCAGTATATAATAATAGTGACCTCTCCTCTATCACTGCAGTATATAATAATAGTGACCTCTCCTCTATCACTGCAGTATATAATAATAGTGACCGCTCCTCTATCACTGCAGTATATAATAATAGTGACCTCTCCTCTATCACTGCAGTATATAATAATAGTGACCGCTCCTCTATCACTGCAGTATATAATAATAGTGACCGCTCCTCTATCACTGCAGTATATAATAATAGTGACCTCTCCTCTATCACTGCAGTATATAATAATAGTGACCTCCTCTACACTCTATCACTGCAGTATATAATAATAGTGACCGCTCCTCTATCACTGTAGTATATAATAATAGTGACCGCTCCTCTATCACTGCAGTATATAATAATAGTGACCGCTCCTCTATCACTGCAGTATATAATAATAGTGACCTCTCCTCTATCACTGCAGTATATAATAATAGTGACCTCTCCTCTATCACTGCAGTATATAATAATAGTGACCGCTCCTCTATCACTGCAGTATATAATAATAGTGACCTCTCCTCTATCACTGCAGTATATAATAATAGTGACCGCTCCTCTATCACTGCAGTATATAATAATAGTGACCCTCCTCTATCACTGCAGTATATAATAATAGTGACCGCTCCTCTATCACTGCAGTATATAATAATAGTGACCGCTCCTCTATCACTGCAGTATATAATAATAGTGACCTCTCCTCTATCACTGCAGTATATAATAATAGTGACCGCTCCTCTATCACTGCAGTATATAATAATAGTGACCGCTCCTCTATCACTGCAGTATATAATAATAGTGACCTCTCCTCTATCACTGCAGTATATAATAATAGTGACCGCTCCTCTATCACTGCAGTATATAATAATAGTGACCGCTCCTCTATCACTGCAGTATATAATAATAGTGACCTCTCCTCTATCACTGCAGTATATAATAATAGTGACCTCTCCTCTATCACTGTAGTATATAATAATAGTGACCGCTCCTCTATCACTGCAGTATATAATAATAGTGACCCTCCTCTATCACTGCAGTATATAATAATAGTGACCGCTCCTCTATCACTGCAGTATATAATAATAGTGACCGCTCCTCTATCACTGCAGTATATAATAATAGTGACCGCTCCTCTATCACTGCAGTATATAATAATAGTGACCCTCCTCTATCACTGCAGTATATAATAATAGTGACCTCCCTCTATCACTGCAGTATATAATAATAGTGACCGCTCCTCTATCACTGCAGTATATAATAATAGTGACCGCTCCTCTATCACTGCAGTATATAATAATAGTGACCGCTCCTCTATCACTGCAGTATATAATAATAGTGACCTCTCCTCTATCACTGCAGTATATAATAATAGTGACCGCTCCTCTATCACTGCAGTATATAATAATAGTGACCGCTCCTCTATCACTGCAGTATATAATAATAGTGACCTCTCCTCTATCACTGCAGTATATAATAATAGTGACCTCTCCTCTATCACTGCAGTATATAATAATAGTGACCGCTCCTCTATCACTGCAGTATATAATAATAGTGACCGCTCCTCTATCACTGCAGTATATAATAATAGTGACCGCTCCTCTATCACTGCAGTATATAATAATAGTGACCTCTCCTCTATCACTGCAGTATATAATAATAGTGACCGCTCCTCTATCACTGCAGTATATAATAATAGTGACCTCTCCTCTATCACTGCAGTATATAATAATAGTGACCCTCCTCTATCACTGCAGTATATAATAATAGTGACCGCTCCTCTATCACTGTAGTATATAATAATAGTGACCGCTCCTCTATCACTGCAGTATATAATAATAGTGACCGCTCCTCTATCACTGCAGTATATAATAATAGTGACCTCTCCTCTATCACTGTAGTATATAATAATAGTGACCTCTCCTCTATCACTGCAGTATATAATAATAGTGACCGCTCCTCTATCACTGCAGTATATAATAATAGTGACCTCTCCTCTATCACTGCAGTATATAATAATAGTGACCGCTCCTCTATCACTGCAGTATATAATAATAGTGACCGCTCCTCTATCACTGCAGTATATAATAATAGTGACTGCTATCTAATACTGTAGTTATAATAATAGTGACCTCTCTATCACTGTAGTATATAATAATAGTGACCTCTCCTCTATCACTGCAGTATATAATATAGTATATAATAATAGTGACCGCTCCTCTATCACTGCAGTATATAATAATAGTGACCGCTCCTCTATCACTGCAGTATATAATAATAGTGACCGCTCCTCTATCACTGCAGTATATAATAATAGTGAC
>CAMRHE010001887.1:0-23017 GCA_947044405.1 Leptodactylus fallax | reverse complement strand
TTCCAAGCAATTATGTATCTGCGTTTTTTGGGCTGTCATATTAGCTGATTTTAGGGGCTCCCTCCTGCTTTGAACCATTATGTACAGTCATATGAAAAAGTTTGGGCACCCCTATTAATCTTAATCATTTTTAGTTCTAAATATTTGGGTGTTTGCAACAGCCATTTCAATTTGATATATCTAATAACTGATGGACACAGTAATATTTCAGGATTGAAATGAGGTTTATTGTACTAACAGAAAATGTGCAATATGCATTAAACCAAAATTTGACCGGTGCAAAAATTTGGGTACCCTTATCATTTTATTGATTTGAATACTCCTAACTACTTTTTACTGACTTACTGAAGCACAAAATTGGTTTTGTAACCTCACTGAGCTTTGAACTTCATAGCCAGGTGTATCCAATCATGAGAAAAGGTATTTAAGGTGGCCAATTGCAAGTTGTTCTCCTATTTGAATCTCCTCTGAAGAGTGGCATCATGGGCTCCTCAAAACAACTCTCAAATGATCTGAAAACAAAGATTGTTCAACATAGTTGTTCAGGGGAAGGATACAAAAAGTTGTCTCAGAGATTTAACCTGTCAGTTTCCACTGTGAGGAACATAGTAAGGAAATGGAAGACCACAGGGACAGTTCTTGTTAAGCCCAGAAGTGGCAGGCCAAGAAAAATATCAGAAAGGCAGAGAAGAAGAATGGTGAGAACAGTCAAGGACAATCCACAGACCACCTCCAAAGAGCTGCAGCATCATCTTGCTGCAGATGGTGTCACTGTGCATCGGTCAACAATACAGCACACTTTGCACAAGGAGAAGCTGTATGGGAGAGTGATGCGAAAGAAGCCGTTTCTGAAAGCACGCCACAAACAGAGTCGCCTGAGGTATGCAAAAGCACATTTGGACAAGCCAGCTTCATTTTGGAAGAAGGTCCTGTGGACTGATGAAACAAAGATTGAGTTGTTTGGTCATACAAAAAGGCGTTATGCATGGCGTCCAAAAACAACACAGCATTCCAAGAAAAACACTTGCTACCCACTGTAAAATTTGGTGGAGGTTCCATCATGCTTTGGGGCTGTGTGGCCAATGCCGGCACCGGGAATCTTGTTAAAGTTGAGGGTCGCATGGATTCAACTCAGTATCAGCAGATTCTTGAGAATAATGTACAAGAATCAGTGACGAATTTGAAGTTACGCCGGGGATGGATATTTCAGCAAGACAATGATCCAAAACACAGCTCCAAATCTACTCAGGCATTCATGCAGAGGAACAATTACAATGTTCTGGAATGGCCATCCCAGTCCCCAGACCTGAATATCATTGAACATCTGTGGGATAATTTGAAGCGGGCTGTCCATGCTCGGCGACCATCAAACTTAACTGAACTGGAATTGTTTTGTAAAGAGGAATGGTCAAAAATACCTTCATCCAGGATCCAGGAACTGATTAAAAGCTACAGGAAGCGACTAGAGGCTGTTATTTTTGCAAAAGGAGGATCTACTAAATATTAATGTCACTTTTCTGTTGAGGTGCCCATACTTTTGCACCGGTCAAATTTTGGTTTAATGCATATTGCACATTTTCTGTTAGTACAATAAACCTCATTTCAATCCTGAAATATTACTGTGTCCATCAGTTATTAGATATATCAAATTGAAATGGCTGTTGCAAACACCCAAATATTTAGAACTAAAAATGATTAAGATTAATAGGGGTGCCCAAACTTTTTCATATGACTGTATAACTCTAATGGGAGAATGTATCTTTATATTACCAGTAAAAGACATCAGTCACATTGAAAAACCACCATTTCCTGCACGACCAGTATAGATTTGTTTACATAGCTGGCTAGACTTGAAAAATCAATTTTGAGGCTTACTTAATAGTATTAACAATCATATAATAGCTATTTGTGATAGATTGTACATTTTGTGAAGCAAATATTCAGGTTAGTTATCTTGATGCATTCGAAAAGATGTTTACACTAGTGATATTGATTTCTATTACATATATATGCTGGGCACATAACAAGGGCACAAGACTTATTTCTGTGTCTCTCTATATAAACTACAACAAGCAGCTATAAAGAAACATGAACAAAACTAGCAATCCATAGCAAACAGGTAGTCCCGTGTGCCCTAAATGGTATTAGGACCAGGGGTGTAACTTGAGTGGGTCCACAGGAAGTATTTGCTCCCGGTCCCAGGAACCTTATGGGGCCTATAAGATGTCTCTTTCTATTAACAATACATTATAGATGGGGAGACCTGGTTCAGATATTGCCCTGGGGCCCACAAGTGAGAGGGAGGAGGAAAGGATTTCTCTGTACTTTTGTGCCACTAAATTATAACTAGGAACAGGTTAAATGCACACAGTGATGTCACAACAGGGGTTATAAATACAATGATGGAACAATATAGGGGTAATAAACTTCATGATGTCACAATACAGGGATAATAAATACAGTGATGTCACAGTACAGGGATAATAAATACAGTGATATCATGTACAGGGATAGCGTACACAGTAATGTCACAGGATAGAGATAAAATACACAGTGATGTCATAGTACTGAGATAATATAGACAGTGTTGTCACAGGGATAATGTCCATGTTTGATATCACAGCACAGGGATAATGCACATGTGAAAAGATCACTGTGTACGCTATGACATCACAGCAGAAAGTAATTATAATGATGTCACATGCAGGCATTATGCTGTCCCAAGTAAATTAGGTGAATTCGGTTTGCTACATCCCCTTTCATCATCCATAATTAGCACTAATTGCACCCTAGGTCTCATGTGAAATGGCTTCCCTTAGTTGTTGGGCCCCATAGCAGCTGTTATGTCTGCTACCCTGGTAGTGATGCCCATGATGGATTTGCTAGTAAACAGCATTTCCAGCTTTTATGAGTTGGGATACATGCAGGCTGCAGTAGCCAACCTCTCCAAAAGATTTAACAAAAACAGATTTTTAGCCCAAAATACATGAAACTAAATACAGAGAATTGTGACATAGCCTTCAATTATTACATTTGGGAAACTAAATTCACAAAAGCAAGTTTATTTCATTATAGATTTTCATCTTACCAGTTATTGTATGGCACATGTGACCACCATATCACTCCATAGGATGGCTGTGCTGAATTACCATAATCTCAGCTGACATACAAATATGAATAGAGTCATAACCTCTCCATTACGAAGATTACACCTACTACACAAAACCAGGTCTATACCATACAGCCTCCGTTTAGGCACACATAATATAGAGGAAAATGGATTTTTTTTTTTTTTTTTTATCTTTTGCTATCTAGGAAGGTTGTTATACAATACACTGTTTGTCTTTATGGTGCTTGACATGTCTAACATTGCAGACAGGAGACAAGTTATATGTACTATGAAACCAAGAGAAATCAAGAGATGAATGTGAATGGGGATGAATGTGAATGGGTTGGGTTCATGTTTTCTCAGAACTTACTAAGAAATTTTCAAGATCATTTGCTGCTGTCATTAAGGGGACTGACCTTCACATGACAAGATTATTTATTTATGTGTAAATACCAAATTTTCAATGCTTTTTAAAATACAGAGCCAGTCACAAGTGAGTCGGAATGATACATGGTATCTTAAAAAGATAGACAGATGGATAAGCTCCGGAACTACAAGAGACACCAGCAGCGGGACCAGAGAAGAGGTGTTTTTTGCATTCTGAGCAATGTTAAACCAAGTCGACTTCTGTGACGTCTGAATGATACAGCTGAATGGGGCTCTAACCAGAAGTGTTAAAGGGTCTCTTAGTTTTCATGAAAAGTTGAAATATGTGCAGGGTCTTGCTGAGGAGTCCTATGACTCTATTAGCCTTCATATATGATGTCCTATCAGTTCTTGTTGCTGATAATCACATTATGGCTGCAACACATTTTACATTTTTCTCTCAGGCTGTGGGTGTACTATAAGGAGTAGTCTGCCCCTCCCCTATCCATTATAACTGCTACTTGTTTGTAATTCTGCTAGGAGTAACTGTACAATAACAAATAAATAGCTGAGAAAAGCCCAAGTATGCATAATATAGGAGATCCAGAGAGAATGGACTGCAAATACAAAGCAAATACATGCAGGCATTTAGCTAAAAATATCACATACATAGGAAAAGACCAGTCTGTGGTCACAGTCAAGAAAGCTGCTTCCTGTCTGAATAATGTCCCATCTGTAATCACAAACACAGCCAGAAGTTGATACAAGTGGCAGGAACTTACAAAATTACATTTTGGCCCAGAATCACATTCTGTATGAAATGAGAATAAGTTGTCTGAAAAGTTATTGACCATTTAAGTGGTGTAGATGTGAACCGAGAGCAAGGCAGGTGGTTTGGACTCCGCAACCAGAAATGAACGCACACGCGGTAGTTCAAGAAAAGAATATATATTTACTATAAGTTAATAAAGGCTATTTGAAGGTAAAATGACAGGGATAAAGACAAGCAAAATATACAATATAGCATGAACAATTTCAAGGCAAATTCTGCAATGGTTTCTACTTTTACTCTGTCCACTTCTGCAGTATGGACACTGAATGAACAATATACTCAAAACTATCCCTAACTGACCCTGACATCACATTTGGGTGCACCCCCTTTTCCCCAGTGGTCCAGGTGGACCGCTTACAGTCCGTAGAAGCGCGCGGTGGGGCCCAAAGTCGTTCCTTTCTTTTATAGTGAAGCGTCCTCTCCTCACTGTTATCAGGATCTTGGGAGAAATGAAGTCCTCTTTAACAGGGAAACCCAATGAATGCAATGTAATCCAACAGCAGATTCCACTCAGCACACTGACAGTCCTGCCGAATCCATACACTGAGCTGGGTTGTAAGCCGGGGTTTAGCAGGTGCTGTCCAGTACATCAACAGCACTGCGAGTCTCTATCTGTGGTATCCATATACACAGTCACAATGTCAGTCTCACTGATCAGCCACTGAGCACAGTTCCTTTCACGTGGACTCACTAGTCCTGTTGTCTCTTTACACTCTGTTTGTCTCTGGACCAAGATACAGCTTAGCTGTACAGAAAAATCTCCACACCAGTTCAATACAACACTTGCCAAGATGGCTGCTGCTCTCTGTCTCGTCACTTCCTGCTGCTCTGCTCACACTCTGTCTGCAGAACAGGCAGGCTGACATAAAAGGGGGGGGGGTCTCACTCCAGCATCATGTCACAATTACAATGGCTGCTGTCTTAAAGGAACAGAATCACAGAAATACATTCAACATTAACAGTTTATACAGACAAATGAAGCTTAGGACAACATTGGCTGTCTCTTACATATTCCCCCCCACTTTAAGATTGGCAGTCCCTGCCTATGACTGTATATCCAGAGGGTTGTACTTTTATGCACAGGGTGGTAGTATACCGATGTATGGCAGGCCAAACAAACTCATCCTGCGCATACCGAACAGGGGGAATACCAGCATTTGGCCTAGTGGTCCGTCTGAGGACCGGTGGTATATTATGGGGTGCTGCAGCTATGGGCTGAGAAGGACCAGCGGATTCCGCACCTGAGGGGGCACAGGCCGGAGATACAGTAGTCACAGGTGGAACATCCCCAGGAGCAGGGATCGGCCAACAATCATCCTCCTCGTCTGAGGCCCATTCCGCACCTCCATTCTCTGACTGTGGGAGCTCATTCACATTGGCAGGCCCATCATGATTTGTCCCTTCAGAATGACACAGGCGCAACATATTTCGGTGAAGTACTCGAACACAATCAGTTCCTTCTTTCTGGACCTGGTACACTGGCCCATTCGCATACTTGCGGCCAACAACACGATACGGCAAAGCCTCCCATCGGCTTTCCAATTTCCCTTGGGGTTTCTTGACACGAACTAGCACCAGGTCGCCTGGTTGCAATGGTGCTTCTTGCACTGGGGTCTTATCAGGATGGGGATGTTCTTGCAGGCGCTGCCGCACCCAAGAGGGGGTCTCTGCCGGTGCGCCCGCACCCAAGAGGTTGGATCCCTCGGAGGGAACCCATCCACATCATCCAACTGTAATTCTCCTATACTTCGCCCAGACCGCCCAAAGAGAAGTGTATAAGGAGAGTACCCCGTTGTAGAATGGACCTGATTGTTATAGGCCCACACCATTTCAGACAAGAACTGAGGCCACTGTAACTTCTTGTCTTCCTCCAGAGTCCGCAGCATCTGTAGCAGAGTTCTGTTGAATCTTTCACAGGCCCCATTTCCCTGAGGGTGGTATGGAGTCGTGTGCGACTTCTTTATCCCGTAGATACGTTGAACTTCTTTCATTACGTGTCCCTCAAAGCAGGCACCCTGGTCGGAGTGGATGCGTTTAGGGCACCCATATACTCGAATGAAATCTTGGCACAGAGCACGAGCTGCTGACTCAGCTGTCTGGTTCTTGGTGGCGGTTACCACCGCAAATTTGGTGAAGTGATCCACCATTACGAGGCAATACTGGTGTCCGCTATTGGATGGGCCCACCATTAGATAGTCTATCATGACGATTTCTAAAGGTTCCTGGGTCACGATGGTTTGCAGGGGAGCTCTCTGTTCTATTGCCTTATGGATCTCACAAGTTCGACAGCTGCGGCATACTTCTTCGACCATTTGACGAAGACCAGGGCAGTAAATCAGTCGCTGTAACCAACGAAAGGTCTTCTCATGACCAAAATGTCCATTCTTATTATGAGCCTCAACTGCCAACGAGCGAGCCAGTTCACTAGGCACCACAATTTGGTATCGAATGTCGATCTCAGAAGGTAAATAGACCTTTCGGCATAGCACTCCATTTTTCATCTCCAACTTTTCCCACTGACTCAGAACAGATAATATCTCACGTGTCAGTCGTTCTCTTTCCTCTCTACAGGGCTTCTGGCCTTTCTCAACACACTTGATCATCTGTGCCAGCCCCTTATGGGTCTGTTGTATCTGTGCCCATTCCTGTCGTGAGGGACCAAAGAAAGGAGCCGTTTCAGTCCCCTCCATCTCAAACTGATTAGCGGCGGCCAAGGCCTGTGAAAATCTGCTGGAGTCGGGCACCTCCACATGCTCCAACTCATGATCCACGTCTACTGTGGGGGTCTGGGCGGTTACCCTAGAAAGCCCGTCAGCATTCTGGTTCTCTGTCTTGGACCGATACTTAATGCGGTAATTGAACTTAGTCATTCGGGCTATCCACCTCTGCTCTAACGCCCCGAGCTTGGCATTTTCCAGGTGAGCTAGTGGGTTGTTGTCAGTCAGTACTAAAACTTCAGCACCGGTCAAATATTCAGAGAATTTCTCGGTCATGGCCCATACCAGTGCCAACAGCTCCAACTTAAATGAACTATAATTCTCGGGGTTTCTTTCAGAATCTCTCAAAGACCGGCTGCCGTACCCTATGACCCTCTCCTGGCCATCCTGAAGCTGGGAAAGCACTGCTCCAAGACCATACAGGCTTGCATCCGTATACAGCTGGAACGGCAAGTGGTAATCAGCATATGCCAAGATTGGGGCTGTTGTCAGTGCATCCTTTAATGCCTGGAAGGCTTGTTCCTGTTCAAGTCCCCACTTCACGGACCGGTTCTTTGGACCACCGGTTGTGCCTCGTAGGAGAGCATTAAGTGGTGCTGCTACCTTGGCGAAATCCTTAATAAACCGTCGATAGTAACCGGCTACTCCAAGGAACGCCCTCACTTCTCGCAGGGTAGTCGGTATTGGCCAATCTTGAACAGCCGCTATCTTGTCTCTTGATGGTCTCACCCCTTCTCCTGATACGCGGTGACCCAAGTAATCAATTTCAGATTGGAACAACCGACATTTACTGGGTTTCAATTTGAGCCCATGTTCCCGCAATCTTCGAAATACTTGCCCCAACTGGTGGAGATGGTCTTCAAAGGTCGCAGAATACACTATAATGTCATCCAAGTAGATGAGAGTGAACTCAAAGTTGAAGTCACCGAGACATTTCTCCATCAACCGCTGAAACGTTCCGGGTGCATTTGTCAACCCGAAGGGCATCCGGTTAAATTCGTATAGTCCCATGGGCAAGATGAATGCCGTCTTCTCCTTGTCTTTTGTGGCCATCGGCACCTGCCAATACCCACTAGCCAGATCTAGTGAGGAGAAGTACCGGGCTCTCCCCAGCGCTGAGAGGGACTCCTCAATCCGTGGCAAGGGGTAGGAATCTCGTACGGTGCAAGCGTTTAACTTCCGATAGTCTACGCAAAATCGGATGGACCCATCTTTTTTTCTTACTAACACCACAGGAGCTGCCCAGGGACTCTGGCTTTCTTGGATGATCCCACCCTGTAGCATCTTAGCTAACAGTTCTTTTACTTCCTGATACAACTGTGGAGGAATTTGTCGGTAGCGCTCTCTAATTGGAGGGGTGTCTCCTGTGGGAATCTCATGGTAGATCCCTGTGGTACATCCAAAATCTTCAGCATACCGTGAAAAGGCGGCTCGGTTCTCCCACAACAGTTCATCTACCTTCTGCACCCATTCCAGAGAACATGAACTTGCATCCATCTTCATCTGTTCTCGAATTGCACGGCCATTCCATTCAGAGGTGGGTTCCTCATCTTCTCCCATGGACACAGTTACGGTCCACTCATCCCTTTCAGTCGGCTTCAGCTGCATTGGAGTTACTTTCCTTACTTCCTCCGGAGTCACATAGATGTTAGCCAGCTGCCTCCCTGGGGTCAGGTCCACACTCTGGTCCTGAGTGTTTACACATCGAAGTGGTACTCTTCCATTGCGAACTATTGCCAAGGAACGGGCCACTAGCGGATCAACACCTCCTTCGGCTGCCTGCAGTGGTTCTACCAACACAGCTATGCCCTCTAGTTTCCGACAGGTGCCTATGGGCATGGACACTATTGTCTCCCGACTGGGTGGCAGTGTAACTTTTGTATGCAAAGGAACTGAAATTCGAGCCAGAGGACGCTGTGCATCCGAACTTTTCTGTAAGCCACATGTCCGGATCAGCCGCTGGAAAGCTGTTTGAGTAGGCCGATGGGTGGTGGTTTCTTTCCAATAACCGTGACCTTTCTTTTCAAAGAGGATCTGATCTAATTCTTTTAACACATTCATCCCCAAAATGACAGGGACCTTTACTTCATGTGACTCCTGTACCACCACAATGCCTTTCCTACCTAGATCTTGGCCACATACCCGGACATTCATCCAGGCCACTCCCACGACTGGAACTGGTAACTGGTTAGCTGCGACCACTCATACGAATGTATGGGGATCATATTTCACATGTTGCTGGAAGTACCGTTCATAACAGTCTCTACTCAAGGTCGTTACTTGGGAACCCGTGTCAATCATCCCGGTAACCGGAATACCCTCCATTTCCACCTGTATAACAGGACTTGCAGCGATCAGGTCATCATTAGGGCATTCTCCCCACATAGTCTCCTTGTCAGTCTCCCCTACTACACGCCCTACAGCAGCAGGGGACTTCAGTTTAACGGCGGTCTCTCATAAGTTTGTCGCTGCTCTGGACATCTAGCAGCAACGTGGCCCATCCGTCCACACTCCCAGCAGCGTATCTCCCGTCGTTCTGGCCATCTGTTTGGGCCCCTTCGGTAAGCCCCTTCGATTTCTCCTGAGCACTGCATTAACTGATTTGGACCCCTTCGGTAGGTCCTATCCTCATCCCTCCAGCGGGGTGGTGGGTGATTCTGATTTTCTGGGTATGGACGGCTCACCCTTTCACCTCCAGTTTTCTGGAAGTCTGCAATTTTCATAGAATGTTCATCACAACGGGTGTGCAAGTGTTCCATTTGCTCTTGCAGTTTCTGCATTACTGTGAGAATTTCTTTAACCGTCCCCTTTTCTACTGTCTCTGAGCCAGAACTAGCCCCCTGTGACAAAGTAACTCCAACTGCGGTCTGGGGCTTCGGGAACATACTATTGGCACGGGAGATGGCCTCTACCTGTACATCATGGAATTTAGCATCAGTCTCTCGTCGTATAAAATCCTGCATAGTCACAGTTAAACTGCCGTCACGTATCCCCAGGACAAACTGGTCACGGAGAGTCCGATCAGGGTTACAGAAGGCTGGCGAGCCCCCTCTTTCCTTCACTTGAATATCTCGGAGCAGTTCTTGTAGGGCATTTGCATATTGGGGAAGGCTTTCATTCTCCTGTTGTACCCTCTGGAAGAACCGAGCCTGCAGAGACCCCAGCATTGCAGTTTCTCCATAAATGGTTTCTAGAATCTGGACTACTTGCTCAAATGTCTGCCTTTGTTCAAATGGCCTCAATATCACCGTGGTCTTAGCATCCCCTTGTAATGTCAATATTGCTAGCTCTACTAGTACTTCTGGTGCGGTCTGGTACATTCGCTGTATCATTCGTATCTGTTCCACCCACATACTCACTGACATATTATTGCCATCAAATTTAGCTAACTGACTTATTATAGCCCCTGCTGGCATTCTTCCTCCAGCACCATTCTCCCGAACGGGTGCGTCACCGTCCATTCTGGTAAGCGGATCCTGCCGACTACGCCAATTTGTGAACCGAGAGCAAGGCAGGTGGTTTGGACTCCGCAACCAGAAATGAACGCACACGCGGTAGTTCAAGAAAAGAATATATATTTACTATAAGTTAATAAAGGCTATTTGAAGGTAAAATGACAGGGATAAAGACAAGCAAAATATACAATATAGCATGAACAATTTCAAGGCAAATTCTGCAATGGTTTCTACTTTTACTCTGTCCACTTCTGCAGTATGGACACTGAATGAACAATATACTCAAAACTATCCCTAACTGACCCTGACATCACATTTGGGTGCACCCCCTTTTCCCCAGTGGTCCAGGTGGACCGCTTACAGTCCGTAGAAGCGCGCGGTGGGGCCCAAAGTCGTTCCTTTCTTTTATAGTGAAGCGTCCTCTCCTCACTGTTATCAGGATCTTGGGAGAAATGAAGTCCTCTTTAACAGGGAAACCCAATGAATGCAATGTAATCCAACAGCAGATTCCACTCAGCACACTGACAGTCCTGCCGAATCCATACACTGAGCTGGGTTGTAAGCCGGGGTTTAGCAGGTGCTGTCCAGTACATCAACAGCACTGCGAGTCTCTATCTGTGGTATCCATATACACAGTCACAATGTCAGTCTCACTGATCAGCCACTGAGCACAGTTCCTTTCACGTGGACTCACTAGTCCTGTTGTCTCTTTACACTCTGTTTGTCTCTGGACCAAGATACAGCTTAGCTGTACAGAAAAATCTCCACACCAGTTCAATACAACACTTACCAAGATGGCTGCTGCTCTCTGTCTCGTCACTTCCTGCTGCTCTGCTCACACTCTGTCTGCAGAACAGGCAGGCTGACATAAAAGGGGGGTCTCACTCCCAAAAAATAATAAAAAAAAAATAAAAGGGGTGGTATCTAAAAGAAAAAAAAAAAAAAAAATACATACAATATAAATATTTTATAAAAAAAAAGAGGGGGGGGAAAAAATTAGTTTTTTTTTACATAGAGAAGATAGGGGCCGGGCCAGGACCAAGGGCATTGCCTTGTGGCTTGGGGTGGGGTTTGGTTGCTTTATTACAAGGGGGTGGTTGTTGATTTTCTATTGAGTTCCTGAATTTGAAAGTCCGCTAGGTCCCCCTTTAGCATCACCACCATTAAATGCTTCCTGCAGCTGTGGGTAAACACAGCCCTCTGTGCAAATGAAACTGATCGATAGCAGATAGGTCTCACTACTTAATCTAAATGCCTTTTTGGCTCCTTATTCTGACCCATTGCCTTACAGCATCCAATTACCCTTTCCTGGCAGAGAGGATATAGGCTGCTCTGAGTACAGTGAGAAACAGTGGCTGTTGGATGATGGGCAACAAGGACCCTTTTTTCAAGAAGAAAGGTCAAAGTGGCCAAAAATAAATCAGACTTGTGTATATGTAATAATACATTTAGTTCAGCTCATTTGACCTGTTAGACATCACTTACTTCATCACTTACTTCTAGGATATTTTTAACTAATATCTTGTGCCAAACCAAATTTTGAGGATTCCTGTAAAAGAGCAAATAAAAGAGCAAATAAACTAATTTGGATTAGGGCTATTCCTGAGGGCATTCTCTAACTGGCTCCATGGTTTTCACTCTTGTGAACCGAGAGCAAGGCAGGTGGTTTGGACTCCGCAACCAGAAATGAACGCACACGCGGTAGTTCAAGAAAAAAATATATATTTACTATAAGTTAATAAAGGCTAGTTAAAGGTAAAATGACAGGGCTAAAGACAAGCAAAATATACAATATAGCATGAACAATTTCAAGGCAAATTCTGCAATGATTTCTACTTTTACTCTGTCCACTTCTGCAGTATGGACACTGAATGAACAATATACTCAAAACTATCCCTAACTGACCCTGACTTCACATTTGGGTGCACCCCCTTTTCCCCAGTGGTCCAGGTGGACCGCTTACAGTCCGTAGAAGCGCGCGGTGGGGCCCAAAGTCGGTCCTTTCTTTTATAGTGAAGCGTCCTCTCCTCACGGTTATCAGGATCTTGGGAGAAATGAAGTCCTCTTTAACAGACAGGGAAACCAACTGAATGCAATGTAATCCAACAGCAGATTCCACTCAGCACACTGACAGTCCTGCCGAATCCATACACTGAGCTGGGATGTAAGCCGGGATTTAGCAGGTGCCGTCCAGTACATCAACAGCACTGCGAGTCTCTATCTGTGGTATCCATATACACAGTCACAATGTCAGTCTCACTGATCAGCCACTGAGCACAGTTCCTTTCACGTGGACTCACTAGTCCTGTTGTCTCTTTACACTCTGTTTGTCTCTGGACCAAGATACAGCTTAGCTGTACAGAAAAATCTCCACACCAGTTCAATACAACACTTACCAAGATGGCTGCTGCTCTCTGTCTCGTCACTTCCTGCTGCTCTGCTCACACTCTGTCTGCAGAACAGGCAGGCTGACATAAAAAGGGGGGGGGTCTCACTCCAGCATCATGTCACAATTACAATGGCTGCTGTCTTAAAGGAACAGAATCACAGAAATACATTCAACATTAACAGTTTATACAGACAAATGAAGCTTAGGACAACATTGGCTGTCTCTTACATAGAGAAGATACGGGCCAGGCCATGAACAAAGGACATTACCTGATGACTAGAGGTGGGGTATACTTGCTTTATTACAAGGAGGTACTGCTTGATTTTCTATTGAGTTCCTGAATTTGAAAGTCCGCTAGGTCCCCCTTTAGCATCACCACCATTAAATGCTTCCTGCAGCTGTGGGTAAACACAGCCCTCTGTGCAAATGAAACTGATCGATAGCAGATAGGTCTCACTACTTAATCTAAATGCCTTTTTGGCTCCTTATTCTGACCCATTGCCTTACAGCATCCAATTACCCTTTCCTGGCAGAGAGGATATAGGCTGCTCTGAGTACAGTGAGAAACAGTGGCTGTTGGATGATGGGCAACAAGGACCCTTTTTTCAAGAAGAAAGGTCAAAGTGGCCAAAAATAAATCAGACTTGTGTATATGTAATAATACATTTAGTTCAGCTCATTTGACCTGTTAGACATCACTTACTTCATCACTTACTTCTAGGATATTTTTAACTAATATCTTGTGCCAAACCAAATTTTGAGGATTCCTGTAAAAGAGCAAATAAAAGAGCAAATAAACTAATTTGGATTAGGGCTATTCCTGAGGGCATTCTCTAACTGGCTCCATGGTTTTCACTCTTGTGAACCGAGAGCAAGGCAGGTGGTTTGGACTCCGCAACCAGAAATGAACGCACACGCGGTAGTTCAAGAAAAAAAATATATATTTACTATAAGTTAATAAAGGCTAGTTAAAGGTAAAATGACAGGGCTAAAGACAAGCAAAATATACAATATAGCATGAACAATTTCAAGGCAAATTCTGCAATGATTTCTACTTTTACTCTGTCCACTTCTGCAGTATGGACACTGAATGAACAATATACTCAAAACTATCCCTAACTGACCCTGACTTCACATTTGGGTGCACCCCCTTTTCCCCAGTGGTCCAGGTGGACCGCTTACAGTCCGTAGAAGCGCGCGGTGGGGCCCAAAGTCGGTCCTTTCTTTTATAGTGAAGCGTCCTCTCCTCACGGTTATCAGGATCTTGGGAGAAATGAAGTCCTCTTTAACAGACAGGGAAACCAACTGAATGCAATGTAATCCAACAGCAGATTCCACTCAGCACACTGACAGTCCTGCCGAATCCATACACTGAGCTGGGATGTAAGCCGGGATTTAGCAGGTGCCGTCCAGTACATCAACAGCACTGCGAGTCTCTATCTGTGGTATCCATATACACAGTCACAATGTCAGTCTCACTGATCAGCCACTGAGCACAGTTCCTTTCACGTGGACTCACTAGTCCTGTTGTCTCTTTACACTCTGTTTGTCTCTGGACCAAGATACAGCTTAGCTGTACAGAAAAATCTCCACACCAGTTCAATACAACACTTGCCAAGATGGCTGCTGCTCTCTGTCTCGTCACTTCCTGCTTCTCTGCTCACACTCTGTCTGCATAACAGGCAGGCTGACATAAAAGGGGGGGTCTCACTCCAGCATCATGTCACAATTACAATGGCTGCTGTCTTAAAGGAACAGAATCACAGAAATACATTCAACATTAACAGTTTATACAGACAAATGAAGCTTAAGACAACATTGGCTGTCTCTTACACTCTTGTACAGGGATCTAGTCTTTCCTGCAGTGAGCCACCAAGTCACTATATCTAGGAGTAGTCTTAGTACTGTATAGGGGCAGCTGACCAAGGCAGGTCAAGAGACACTGATGCCTGGTACTAAAGGGAACAGAGATGTGGAAAGGGGACTAGCCAAGATCATGGCAGGTAGTTTGTCATGGTAAACAAGCTAAGCTGGAGCAGGCGGCACAGACTAAAAGCCACAATCAGGCTGAGGTCAGGACTGGTGGAACAGGTTCAGAACTGAGAAAACAAGCAAAGGTCTGATTAAAAGTAGAAGAACACACCTTCACAGGAACTTGAAAGGTAGGTGCCTTATCGCTCAGATATTTTCCAGGACATTGGCTAGGAACAGATTACAAGATTTTGCAACTTTTTAAAGGGGCAGCACATGCATCCTATGAGTAGGGACTGGAGCTCACTGCCAACAGGTTAGAAAAGCAGCGAGATGGGCAGGGAGAGGATGACGGCAACCACAGCCAGACAATACTTCCGTTCCTCTTAAAAAAAGAGACTAGATGCTTTTTTTTTTTAAAATGGCAGTAGGTGCAAAATGTGTCTAAGGCTAAGGCCACACATAGCGGGCTGCAGCAAAAAGTGCTGTGGGAAAAACCGTGTCGGCAACACATGGCTTTTTACCCGCAACGCTTTCCTCTGTGGACTTTCTTCTTCCATTATACATATAGGGAAACCTTACAGATTTAACATGTATCTACAGGGTTGTATCTTTAGATACCTACAAGGTTGTCAAGCCAAAAAACTAAATATTTAGAAAATTCTAAGAAAGCTGTACAAAAATAAATTAATAATCCTCTGTTTCTCTTGTTGCTAAACTTCCCTGGTTCCCTGCTGATCTCTACTCCCTGGTACTCCCTATTTCAACACACAGATATTGCTACAATCACTGGCTGAGATAGGTCAATGCTGAGGTCCTGTGTGCTGAGTGGAACCAGAAAGTAGAGACCAGCAGTGGACCTGGGCATTGTCGGAATGGGAAAGAGGCAGAATAATCTGAGTATGTGATTGTTGTAAGGTGAATATGTGTTTTTGACTTTTTCACAGCATTCAGAACATTTTGTAAATTATTTTTTGGCCAGGCCAAACCCTTTGATTGTATTGTAAGAGACAGCCAATGTTGTCTTAAGCTTAATTTGTCTGTATAAACTGTTAATGTTGAATGTATTTCTGTGATTCTGTTCCTTTAAGACAGCAGCCATTGTAATTGTGACATGATGCTGGAGTGAGACCCCCCCCCCCCTTTTATGTCAGCTTGCCTGTTCTGCAGACAGAGTGTGAGCAGAGAAGCAGGAAGTGACGAGACAGAGAGCAGCAGCCATCTTGGCAAGTGTTGTATTGAACTGGTGTGGAGATTTTTCTGTACAGCTAAGCTGTATCTTGGTCCAGAGACAAACAGAGTGTAAAGAGACAACAGGACTAGTGAGTCCACGTGAAAGGAACTGTGCTCAGTGGCTGATCAGTGAGACTGACATTGTGACTGTGTATATGGATACCACAGATAGAGACTCGCAGTGCTGTTGATGTACTGGACGGCACCTGCTAAATCCAGCTTTACATCCCAGCTCAGTGTATGGATTCGGCAGGACTGTCAGTGTGCTGAGTGGAATCTGCTGTTGGATTACATTGCATTCAGTTGGTTTCCCTGTCTGTTAAAGAGGACTTCATTTCTCCCAAGATCCTGATAACAGTGAGGAGAGGACGCTTCACTATAAAAGAAAGGACCGACTTTGGGCCCCACCGCTCGCTTCTACGGACTGTAAGCGGTCCACCTGGACCACTGGGGAAAAGGGGGTGCACCCAAATGTGAAGTCAGGGTCAGTTAGGGATAGTTTTGAGTATATTGTTCATTCAGTGTCCATACTGCAGAAGTGGACAGAGTAAAAGTAGAAACCATTGCAGAATTTGCCTTGAAATTGTTCATGCTATATTGTATATTTTGCTTGTCTTTAGCCCTGTCATTTTACCTTTAACTAGCCTTTATTAACTTATAGTAAATATATATTTTTTTCTTGAACTACCGCAGTGTGCGTTCATTTCTGGTTGCGGAGTCCAAACCACCTGCCTTGCTCTCGGTTCACAAATTGGCGTAGTCGGCAGGATCCGCTTACCAGAATGGACGGTGACGCACCCGTTCGGGAGAATGGTGCTAGAGGAAGAATGCCAGCAGGGGCTATAATGAGTCAGTTAGCTAAATTTGATGGCAATAATATGTCAGTGAGTATGTGGGTGGAACAGATACGAATGATACAGCGAATGTACCAGACCGCACCAGAAGTACTAGTAGAGCTAGCAATATTGACATTACAAGGGGATGCTAAGACCACGGTGATACTGAGGCCATTTGAACAAAGGCAGACATTTGAGCAAGTAGTCCAGATTCTAGAAACCATCTATGGAGAAACTGCATTGCTGGGGTCTCTGCAGGCTCGGTTCTTCCAGAGGGTACAACAGGAGAATGAAAGCCTTCCCCCAATATGCAAATGCCCTACAAGAACTGCTCCGAGATATTCAAAGGAAGGAAAGAGGGGGCTCGCCAGCCTTCTGTAACCCTGATCGGACTCTCCGTGACCAGTTTGTCCTGGGGATACGTGACGGCAGTTTAACTGTGACTATGCAGGATTTTATACGACGAGAGACTGATGCTAAATTCCATGATGTACAGGTAGAGGCCATCTCCCGTGCCAATAGTATGGTCCCGAGGCCGCAGACCGCAGTTGGAGTTACTTTGTCACAGGGGGCTAGTTCTGGCTCAGAGACAGTAGAAAAAGGGACGGTTAAAGAAATTCTCACAGTAATGCAGAAACTGCAAGAACAAATGGAACACTTGCACACTCGTTGTGATGAGCAGTCTATGAAAATTGCAGACTTCCAGAAGACTGGAGATGAAAGGGTGAGCCATCCACACCCAGCAAGTCAGAATCACCCACCACCCCGCTGGAGGGGTGAGGATAGGACCTACCGAAGGGGTCCAAATCATTTAGTGCAGTGCTCAGGAGAAATCGAAGGGGCTTACCGAAGGGGCCCAAACAGATGGCCAGAACGACGGGGGATACGCTGCTGGGAGTGTGGACGGATGGGCCACGTTGCTGCTAGATGTCCAGAGCAGCGACAAACTTATGAGAGACCGCCGTTAAACTGAAGTCCCCTGCTGCTGAAGGGCGTGTAGTAGGGGAGACTGACAAGGAGACTATGTGGGGAGAATGCCCTGATGATGACCTGATCGCTGCAAGTCCTGTCATACAGGTGGAAATGGAGGGTATTCCGGTTACCGGGATGATTGACACGGGTTCCCAAGTAACGACCTTGAGTAGAGACTGTTATGAACGGTACTTCCGGCAACATGTGAAATATGATCCCCATACATTCGTACGAGTGGTCGCAGCTAACCAGTTACCAGTTCCGGTCGTGGGAGTGGCCTGGATGAATGTCCGGGTATGTGGCCAAGATCTAGGTAGGAAAGGCATTGTGGTGGTACAGGAGTCACATGAAGTAAAGGTCCCTGTCATTTTGGGGATGAATGTGTTAAAAGAATTAGATCAGATCCTCTTTGAAAAGAAAGGTCACGGTTATTGGAAAGAAACCACCACCCATCGGCCTACTCAAACAGCTTTCCAGCGGCTGATCCGGACATGTGGCTTACAGAAAAGTTCAGATGCACAGCGTCCTCTGGCTCGAATTTCAGTTCCTTTGCATACAAAAGTTACACTGCCACCCAGTCGGGAGACAATAGTGTCCATGCCCGTAGGCACCTGTCGGAAACTAGAGGGCATAGCTGTGTTGGTAGAACCACTGCAGGCAGCCGAAGGAGGTGTTGATCCGCTAGTGGCCCGTTCCTTGGCAATAGTTCGCAATGGAAGAGTACCACTTCGATGTGTAAACACTCAGGACCAGAGTGTGGACCTGACCCCAGGGAGGCTGCTGGCTAACATCTATGTGACTCCGGAGGAAGTAAGGAAAGTAACTCCAATGCAGCTGAAGCCGACTGAAAGGGATGAGTGGACCGTAACTGTGTCCATGGGAGAAGATGAGGAACCCACCTCTGAATGGAATGGCTGTGCACTTCGAGAACAGATGAAGATGGATGTAAGTTCATGTTCTCTGGAATGGGTGCAGAAGGTAGATGAGCTGTTGTGGGAGAACCAAGCCACCTTTGCACGGTATGCTGAAGATTTTGGATGTACCACAGGGATCTACCATGAGATTCCCACAGGAGACACCCCCTCCAATTAGAGAGCGCTACCGACAAATTCCTCCACAGTTGTATCAGGAAGTGAAAGAACTGTTAGCTAAGATGCTACAGGGTGGGATCATCCAAGAAAGCCAGAGTCCCTGGGCGGCTCCTGTGGTGTTAGTAAGAAAAAAAGATGGGTCCATCCGATTTTGCGTAGACTATCGGAAGTTAAACGCTTGCACCGTACGAGATTCCTACCCCTTGCCACGGATTGAGGAGTCCCTCTCAGCGCTAGGGAGAGCCCGGTACTTCTCCTCACTAGATCTGGCTAGTGGGTATTGGCAGGTGCCGATGGCCACAAAAGACAAGGAGAAGACGGCATTCATCTTGCCCATGGGACTATACGAATTTAACCGGATGCCCTTCGGGTTGACAAATGCACCCGGAACGTTTCAGCGGTTGATGGAGAAATGTCTCGGTGACTTCAACTTTGAGTTCACTCTCATCTACTTGGATGACATTATAGTGTATTCTGCGACCTTTGAAGACCATCTCCACCAGTTGGGGCAAGTATTTCGAAGATTGCGGGAACATGGGCTCAAATTGAAACCCAGTAAATGTCGGTTGTTCCAATCTGAAATTGATTACTTGGGTCACCGCGTATCAGGAGAAGGGGTGAGACCATCAAGAGACAAGATAGCGGCTGTTCAAGATTGGCCAATACCGACTACCCTGCGAGAAGTGAGGGCGTTCCTTGGAGTAGCCGGTTACTATCGACGGTTTATTAAGGATTTCGCCAAGGTAGCAGCACCACTTAATGCTCTCCTACGAGGCACATCCGGTGGTCCAAAGAACCGGTCCGTGAAGTGGGGACCTGAACAGGAACAAGCCTTCCAGGCATTGAAGGATGCACTGACAACAGCCCCAATCTTGGCATATGCTGATTACCACTTGCCGTTCCAGCTATATACAGATGCAAGCCTGTATGGTCTTGGAGCAGTGCTTTCCCAGCTTCAGGATGGCCAGGAGAGGGTCATAGCGTACGGCAGCCGGTCTTTGAGAGATTCTGAAAGAAACCCCGAGAATTATAGTTCATTTAAATTGGAGCTGTTGGCACTGGTATGGGCCATGACCGAGAAATTCTCTGAATATTTGACCGGTGCTGAAGTTTTAGTACTGACTGACAACAACCCACTAGCTCACCTGGAAAATGCCAAGCTCGGGGCGTTAGAGCAGAGGTGGATAGCCCGAATGTCTACATTCAATTACCGCATTAAGTATCGGTCCAAGACAGAGAACCAGAATGCTGACGGACTTTCTAGGGTAACTGCCCAGACCCCCACAGAAGACGTGGATCATGAGTTGGAGCATGTGGAGGTGCCCGATTTCAGCAGATTTTCACAGGCCTTGACCGCCACTAATCAGTTTGAGATGGAGGGGACTGAAATGGCTCCTTTCTTTGGTCCCTCACGACAGGAATGGGCACAGATACAACAGACCCATGAGGGGCTGGCGCAGATGATCAAGTGTGTTGAGAAAGGCCAGAAGCCCTGTAGAGAGGAAAGAGAACGACTGACACGTGAGATATTATCTGTTTTGAGTCAGTGGGAAAAGTTGGAGATGAAAAATGGAGTGCTATGCCGAAAGGTCTATTTACCTTCTGAGATCGACATTCGATACCAAATTGTGGTGCCTAGTGAACTGGCTCGCTCGTTGGCAGTTGAGGCTCATAATAAGAATGGACATTTTGGTCATGAGAAGACCTTTCGTTGGTTACAGCGACTGATTTACTGCCCTGGTCTTCGTCAAATGGTCGAAGAAGTATGCCGCAGCTGTCGAACTTGTGAGATCCATAAGGCAATAGAACAGAGAGCTCCCCTGCAAACCATCGTGACCCAGGAACCTTTAGAAATCGTCATGATAGACTATCTAATGGTGGGCCCATCCAATAGCGGACACCAGTATTGCCTCGTAATGGTGGATCACTTCACCAAATTTGCGGTGGTAACCGCCACCAAGGACCAGACAGCTGAGTCAGCAGCTCGTGCTCTGTGCCAAGATTTCATTCGAGTATATGGGTGCCCCCAACGCATCCACTCCGACCAGGGCGCCTGCTTTGAGGGACACGTAATGAAAGAAGTTCAACGTATCTACGGGATAAAGAAGTCGCACACGACTCCATACCACCCTCAGGGAAATGGGGCCTGTGAAAGATTCAACAGAACTCTGCTACAGATGCTGCGGACTCTGGAGGAAGACAAGAAGTTACAGTGGCCTCAGTTCTTGTCTGAAATGGTGTGGGCCTATAACAATCAGGTCCATTCTACAACGGGGGTACTCTCCTTATACACTTCTCTTTGGGCGGTCTGGGCGAAGTATAGGAGAATTACAGTTGAATGATGTGGATGGGTTCCCTCCGAGGGATCCAACCTCTTGGGTGCGGGCGCATCGGCAGAGACTTGAGACGATCCATCGATTGGTGCGGCAGCGCCTGCAAGAACATCCCCATCCTGATAAGACCCCAGTGCAAGAAGCACCATTGCAACCAGGCGACCTGGTGCTAGTTCGTGTCAAGAAACCCCAAGGGAAATTGGAAAGCAGATGGGAGTCTTTGCCGTATCGTGTTGTTGGCCGCAAGTATGCGAATGGGCCAGTGTACCAGGTCCAGAAAGAAGGAACTGATTGTGTTCGAGTACTTCACCGAAATATGTTGCGCCTGTGTCATTCTGAAGGGACAAATCACGATGGGCCTGCCAATGTGAATGAGCTCCCACAGTCAGAGAATGGAGGTGCGGAATGGGCCTCCGACGAGGAGGATGATTGTTGGCCGATCCCTGCTCCTGGGGGATGTTCCACCTGTGACTACTGTATCTCCGGCCTGTGCCCCCTCTGGTGCGGAATCCGCTGGTCCTTCTCAGCCCATAGCTGCAGCACCCCATAATATACCACCGGTCCTCAGACGGACCACTAGGCCAAATGCTGGTATTCCCCCTGTTCGGTATGCGCAGGATGAGTTTGTTTGGCCTGCCATACATCGGTATACTACCACCCTGTGCAAAAAAGTACAACCCTCTGGATATACAGTCATAGGCAGGGACTGCCAATCTTAAAGTGGGGGGGGGAATATGTAAGAGACAGCCAATGTTGTCTTAAGCTTCATTTGTCTGTATAAACTGTTAATGTTGAATGTATTTCTGTGATTCTGTTCCTTTAAGACAGCAGCCATTGTAATTGTGACATGATGCTGGAGTGAGACCCCCCCCCCTTTTATGTCAGCTTGCCTGTTCTGCAGACAGAGTGTGAGCAGAGAAGCAGGAAGTGACGAGACAGAGAGCAGCAGCCATCTTGGCAAGTGTTGTATTGAACTGGTGTGGAGATTTTTCTGTACAGCTAAGCTGTATCTTGGTCCAGAGACAAACAGAGTGTAAAGAGACAACAGGACTAGTGAGTCCACGTGAAAGGAACTGTGCTCAGTGGCTGATCAGTGAGACTGACATTGTGACTGTGTATATGGATACCACAGATAGAGACTCGCAGTGCTGTTGATGTACTGGACGGCACCTGCTAAATCCAGCTTTACATCCCAGCTCAGTGTATGGATTCGGCAGGACTGTCAGTGTGCTGAGTGGAATCTGCTGTTGGATTACATTGCATTCAGTTGGTTTCCCTGTCTGTTAAAGAGGACTTCATTTCTCCCAAGATCCTGATAACAGTGAGGAGAGGACGCTTCACTATAAAAGAAAGGACCGACTTTGGGCCCCACCGCGCGCTTCTACGGACTGTAAGCGGTCCACCTGGACCACTGGGGAAAAGGGGGTGCACCCAAATGTGAAGTCAGGGTCAGTTAGGGATAGTTTTGAGTATATTGTTCATTCAGTGTCCATACTGCAGAAGTGGACAGAGTAAAAGTAGAAACCATTGCAGAATTTGCCTTGAAATTGTTCATGCTATATTGTATATTTTGCTTGTCTTTAGCCCTGTCATTTTACCTTTAACTAGCCTTTATTAACTTATAGTAAATATATATTTTTTTCTTGAACTACCGCGTGTGCGTTCATTTCTGGTTGCGGAGTCCAAACCACCTGCCTTGCTCTCGGTTCACAG
>CAMRHE010001886.1:0-23020 GCA_947044405.1 Leptodactylus fallax | reverse complement strand
AGAGCTAGCAATATTGACATTACAAGGGGATGCTAAGACCACATTTATGGAGAAACTGCATTGCTGGGGTCTCTGCAGGCTCGGTTCTTCCAGAGGGTACAACAGGAGAATGAAAGCCTTCCCCAATATGCAAATGCCCTACAAGAACTGCTCCGAGATATTCAAGTGAAGGAAAGAGGGGGCTCGCCAGCCTTCTGTAACCCTGATCGGACTCTCCGTGACCAGTTTGTCCTGGGGATACGTGACGGCAGTTTAACTGTGACTATGCAGGATTTTATACGACGAGAGACTGATGCTAAATTCCATGATGTACAGGTAGAGGCCATCTCCCGTGCCAATAGTATGTTCCCGAAGCCCCAGACCGCAGTTGGAGTTACTTTGTCACAGGGGGCTAGTTCTGGCTCAGAGACAGTAGAAAAGGGGACGGTTAAAGAAATTCTCACAGTAATGCAGAAACTGCAAGAGCAAATGGAACACTTGCACACCCGTTGTGATGAACATTCTATGAAAATTGCAGACTTCCAGAAAACTGGAGGTGAAAGGGTGAGCCGTCCATACCCAGAAAATCAGAATCACCCACCACCCCGCTGGAGGGATGAGGATAGGACCTACCGAAGGGGTCCAAATCAGTTAATGCAGTGCTCAGGAGAAATCGAAGGGGCTTACCGAAGGGGCCCAAACAGATGGCCAGAACGACGGGAGATATGCTGCTGGGAGTGTGGACGGATGGGCCACGTTGCTGCTAGATGTCCAGAGCAGCGACAAACTTATGAGAGACCGCCGTTAAACTGAAGTCCCCTGCTGCTGTAGGGCGTGTAGTAGGGGAGACTGACAAGGAGACTATGTGGGGAGAATGCCCTAATGATGACCTGATCGCTGCAAGTCCTGTTATACAGGTGGAAATGGAGGGTATTCCGGTTACCGGGATGATTGACACGGGTTCCCAAGTAACGACCTTGAGTAGAGACTGTTATGAACGGTACTTCCAGCAACATGTGAAATATGATCCCCATACATTCGTACGAGTGGTCGCAGCTAACCAGTTACCAGTTCCGGTCGTGGGAGTGGCCTGGATGAATGTCCGGGTATGTGGCCAAGATCTGGGTAGGAAAGGCATTGTGGTGGTACAGGAGTCACATGAAGTAAAGGTCCCTGTCATTTTGGGGATGAATGTGTTAAAAGAATTAGATCAGATCCTCTTTGAAAAGAAAGGTCACGGTTATTGGAAAGAAACCACCACCCATCGGCCTACTCAAACAGCTTTCCAGCGGCTGATCCGGACATGTGGCTTACAGAAAAGTTCGGATGCGCAGCGTCCTCTGGCTCGAATTTCAGTTCCTTTGCATACAAAAGTTACACTGCCACCCAGTCGGGAGACAATAGTGTCTATGCCCGTAGGCACCTGTCGGAAACTAGAGGGCATAGCTGTGTTGGTAGAACCACTGCAGGCAGCCGAAGGAGGTGTTGATCCGCTAGTGGCCCGTTCCTTGGCAATAGTTCGCAATGGAAGAGTACCACTTCGATGTGTAAACACTCAGGACCAGAGTGTGGACCTGACCCCAGGGAGGCAGCTGGCTAACATCTATGTGACTCCGGAGGAAGTAAGGAAAGTAACTCCAATGCAGCTGAAGCCGACTGAAAGGGATGAGTGGACCGTAACTGTGTCCATGGGAGAAGATGAGGAACCCACCTCTGAATGGAATGGCCGTGCAATTCGAGAACAGATGAAGATGGATGCAAGTTCATGTTCTCTGGAATGTGTGCAGAAGGTAGATGAACTGTTGTGGGAGAACCGAGCCGCCTTTTCACGGTATGCTGAAGATTTTGGATGTACCACAGGGATCTACCATGAGATTCCCACAGGAGACACCCCTCCAATTAGAGAGCGCTACCGACAAATTCCTCCACAGTTGTATCAGGAAGTAAAAGAACTGTTAGCTAAGATGCTACAGGGTGGGATCATCCAAGAAAGCCAGAGTCCCTGGGCAGCTCCTGTGGTGTTAGTAAGGAAAAAAGATGGGTCCATCCGATTTTGCGTAGACTATCGGAAGTTAAACGCTTGCACCGTACGAGATTCCTACCCCTTGCCACGGATTGAGGAGTCCCTCTCAGCGCTGGGGAGAGCCCGGTACTTCTCCTCACTAGATCTGGCTAGTGGGTATTGGCAGGTGCCGATGGCCACAAAAGACAAGGAGAAGACGGCATTCATCTTGCCCATGGGACTATACGAATTTAACCGGATGCCCTTCGGGTTGACAAATGCACCCGGAACGTTTCAGCGGTTGATGGAGAAATGTCTCGGTGACTTCAACTTTGAGTTCACTCTCATCTACTTGGATGACATTATAGTGTATTCTGCGACCTTTGAAGACCATCTCCACCAGTTGGGGCAAGTATTTCGAAGATTGCGGGAACATGGGCTCAAATTGAAACCCAGTAAATGTCGGTTGTTCCAATCTGAAATTGATTACTTGGGTCACCGCGTATCAGGAGAAGGGGTGAGACCATCAAGAGACAAGATAGCGGCTGTTCAAGATTGGCCAATACCGACTACCCTGCGAGAAGTGAGGGCGTTCCTTGGAGTAGCCGGTTACTATCGACGGTTTATTAAGGATTTCGCCAAGGTGGCAGCACCACTTAATGCTCTCCTACGAGGCACATCCGGTGGTCCAAAGAACCGGTCCGTGAAGTGGGGACCTGAACAGGAACAAGCCTTCCAGGCATTAAAGGATGCACTGACAACAGCCCCAATCTTGGCATATGCTGATTACCACTTGCCGTTCCAGCTGTATACGGATGCAAGCCTGTATGGTCTTGGAGCAGTGCTTTCCCAGCTTCAGGATGGCCAGGAGAGGGTCATAGCGTACGGCAGCCGGTCTTTGAGAGATTCTGAAAGAAA
Source organism: Leptodactylus fallax (assembly GCA_947044405.1). Taxonomy (NCBI): domain Eukaryota; kingdom Metazoa; phylum Chordata; class Amphibia; order Anura; family Leptodactylidae; genus Leptodactylus; species Leptodactylus fallax. Next base: position 20,121 of record CAMRHE010001886.1, on the reverse strand, counting down.
CCCCGAGAATTATAGTTCATTTAAGTTGGAGCTGTTGGCACTGGTATGGGCCATGACCGAGAAATTCTCTGAATATTTGACCGGTGCTGAAGTTTTAGTACTGACTGACAACAACCCACTAGCTCACCTGGAAAATGCCAAGCTCGGGGCGTTAGAGCAGAGGTGGATAGCCCGAATGACTAAGTTCAATTACCGCATTAAGTATCGGTCCAAGACAGAGAACCAGAATGCTGACGGGCTTTCTAGGGTAACCGCCCAGACCTCCACAGTAGACGTGGATCATGAGTTGGAGCATGTGGAGGTGCCCGACTTCAGCAGATTTTCACAGGCCTTGGCCGCCGCTAATCAGTTTGAGTTGGAGGGGACTGAAACGGCTCCTTTCTTTGGTCCCTCACGACAGGAATGGGCACAGATACAACAGACCCATGAGGGGCTGGCACAGATGATCAAGTGTGTTGAGAAAGGCCAGAAGCCCTGTAGAGAGGAAAGAGAACGACTGACACGTGAGATATTATCTGTTCTGAGTCAGTGGGAAAAGTTGGAGATGAAAAATGGAGTGCTATGCCGAAAGGTCTATTTACCTTCTGAGATCGACATTCGATACCAAATTGTGGTGCCTAGTGAACTGGCTCGCTCGTTGGCAGTTGAGGCTCATAATAAGAATGGACATTTTGGTCATGAGAAGACCTTTCGTTGGTTACAGCGACTGATTTACTGCCCTGGTCTTCGTCAAATGGTCGAAGAAGTATGCCGCAGCTGTCGAACTTGTGAGATCCATAAGGCAATAGAACAGAGAGCTCCCCTGCAAACCATCGTGACCCAGGAACCTTTAGAAATCGTCATGATAGACTATCTAATGGTGGGCCCATCCAATAGCGGACACCAGTATTGCCTCGTAATGGTGGATCACTTCACCAAATTTGCGGTGGTAACCGCCACCAAGGACCAGACAGCTGAGTCAGCAGCTTGTGCTCTGTGCCAAGATTTCATTCGAGTATATGGGTGCCCTAAACGCATCCACTCCGACCAGGGTGCCTGCTTTGAGGGACACGTAATGAAAGAAGTTCAACGTATCTACGGGATAAAGAAGTCGCACACGACTCCATACCACCCTCAGGGAAATGGGGCCTGTGAAAGATTCAACAGAACTCTGCTACAGATGCTGCGGACTCTGGAGGAAGACAAGAAGTTACAGTGGCCTCAGTTCTTGTCTGAAATGGTGTGGGCCTATAACAATCAGGTCCATTCTACAACGGGGTACTCTCCTTATACACTTCTCTTTGGGCGGTCTGGGCGAAGTGTAGGAGAATTACAGTTGGATGATGTGGATGGGTTCCCTCCGAGGGATCCAACCTCTTGGGTGCGGGCGCACCGGCAGAGACTTGAGACGATCCATCGATTGGTGCGGCAGCGCCTGCAAGAACATCCCCATCCTGATAAGACCCCAGTGCAAGAAGCACCATTGCAACCAGGCGACCTGGTGCTAGTTCGTGTCAAGAAACCCCAAGGGAAATTGGAAAGCCGATGGGAGGCTTTGCCGTATCGTGTTGTTGGCCGCAAGTATGCGAATGGGCCAGTGTACCAGGTCCAGAAAGAAGGAACTGATTGTGTTCGAGTACTTCACCGAAATATGTTGCGCCTGTGTCATTCTGAAGGGACAAATCATGATGGGCTTGCCAATGTGAATGAGCTCCCACAGTCAGAGAATGGAGGTGCGGAATGGGCCTCAGACGAGGAGGATGATTGTTGGCCGATCCCTGCTCCTGGGGATGTTCCACCTGTGACTACTGTATCTCCGGCCTGTGCCCCCTCTGGTGCGGAATCCGCTGGTCCTTCTCAGCCCATAGCTGCAGCACCCCATAATATACCACCGGTCCTCAGACGGACCACTAGGCCAAATGCTGGTATTCCCTCTGTTCGGTATGCGCAGGATGAGTTTGTTTGGCCTGCCATACATCGGTATACTACCACCCTGTGCATAAAAGTACAACCCTCTGGATATACAGCCATAGGCAGGGACTGCCAATCTTAAAGTGGGGGGGAATATGTAAGAGACAGCCAATGTTGTCCTAAGCTTCATTTGTCTGTATAAACTGTTAATGTTGAATGTATTTCTGTGATTCTGTTCCTTTAAGACAGCAGCCATTGTAATTGTGACATGATGCTGGAGTGACTCCCCCCCCTTTTATGTCAGCTTGCCTGTTCTGCAGACAGAATGTGAGCAGAGAAGCAGGAAGTGACGAGACAGAGAGCAGCAGCCATCTTAGCAAGTGTTGTATTGAACTGGTGTGGATATTTTTCTGTACAGCTAAGCTGTATCTTGGTCCAGAGACAAACAGAGTGTAAAGAGACAACAGGACTAGTGAGTCCACGTGAAAGGAACTGTGCTCAGTGGCTGATCAGTGAGACTGACATTGTGACTGTGTATATGGATACCACAGATAGAGACTCGCAGTGCTGTTGATGTACTGGACGGCCCCTGCTAAATCCCGGCTTACATCCCAGCTCAGTGTATGGATTCGGCAGGACTGTCAGTGTGCTGAGTGGAATCTGCTGTTGGATTACATTGCATTCATTGGGTTTCCCTGTTAAAGAGGACTTCATTTCTCCCAAGATCCTGATAACAGTGAGGAGAGGACGTTTCACTATAAAAAGAAAGGAACGACTTTGGGCCCCACCGCGCGCTTCTACAGACTGTAAGCGGTCCACCTGGACCACTGGGGAAAAGGGGGTGCACCCAAATGTGATGTCAGGGTCAGTTAGGGATAGTTTTGAGTATATTGTTCATTCAGTGTCCATACTGCAGAATTGGACAGAGTAAAAGTAGAAACCATTGCAGAATTTGCCTTGAAATTGTTCATGCTATATTGTATATTTTGCTTGTCTTTATCCCTGTCATTTTACCTTCAAATAGCCTTTATTAACTTATAGTAAATATATATTCTTTTCTTGAACTACCGCGTGTGCGTTCATTTCTGGTTGCGGAGACCAAACCACCTGCCTTGCTCTCGGTTCACAAATTTGTACACGGAATGCCAGGGGCTTCAATGTCCCTCAAAAACATAATAAAATAAAACATAATCAAATCTTATACCAGCTTCATAAAAAGCGTTCTCACATCTTAACTTTAGAGTAGACCCACTTCAAAGAGGGCCACATCCCGGACATCCGCAACAGACATTACTCTGCTTAGTTTCACAGAGTCAACCCGATCGCGAAGTCCAAGGTCTCGCCAACACAAGGTAATGGACACCCAACTCGACCCAGAGGGCAGATTCGTTTTTTTTGTAAGTTGTGCATTTCAAGCACTGTACTCACTATCGGTGACTGTTGCCTCCCAAACCGTGAGCAGTTTCCATATTGCAGAGACCTAGTTGGCAGGCTAGCAGAATTCAGCAAGGGTGTCGTGATCCTAGGGGGAAACTTTAATTTTGTTCTTGACCCATCAGTGGGCTCCTCCCCATCCCGCCCCCTCCTTACTCAGTCGCATTTGCGGTGACACAAGACCGGGCTCCACAACTCCTCCTCATTCATATTATCACAACCTCTATAACATTTGTGGTCAATAGAGATCTCTCTCATCAATGTAGACATCAAACTGTTTTCTAAATTATTGGCCAACCGCCTATCCCCTCTGATGCTGGGTCTGATCCATACTGATCAGGTCAGCTTTATTACTGGCCACGAGGCTCATGACAATGTCTGCAAAACTCTTTTGGCGATCTTGTTGGCTCACGCTAGTAGTTCTCTCCTGTGTCTACTTTTAGTGGCCGCTGAGAATGCCTTTAATTGGGTACACTGGGGATTCATATGCACTACCCTTCAACAGGTGGGGTAGGTCCGGAGTTCCTGGGTAAGATTCTCTCTCTATATGGCGATGCGTCAGCTAGAGTGAGGGCTAATGGGGTACTTTTTGAGTCTCTTGCGTTCCAAAACGGCACCGAGCAGTTATGGAACACCTGGCAGCAGGGGCGTAAATATCGGGGTAGCAGCGGTAGCAGGGCCCCGGAGCCCTGTGGCAGCCGCTGCCGCAAACCCCACAAACCACATATTCTCACCTCTCCTGGGCACAGCGTTCTCTCCAGCGCTCCTCCATCATGACTGAGACCTGTGATTAGACCCCAGCGGTCACATGGGGCGCGGCCGTGTAATGACATCAGTGCGCCCCCCACGTGACCGCTGAGGCCCAATCACAGGCCTCAGCAGCGACGTCGGAAGAGGGCCTGAAGACACTGAAGACGGCAGGATGGAGCGAGGATGCCAAGGAAAGGTAAGGCAAGGTGAGTATGAATGTTTGTTATTTTTAATCACCTTCCCTGGGTCTCCGATTATTATACTCTGGGGTCTGAGGAGACCCCAAAGTATAATAATAGCACCGAAGCGGAGGGGGGCTGTTGGGAGCTTATAATACTGGGTGGGGTCACTGTGGAGCATATAATACTGAGTGGGGCCCACTGTGGGGAGCATACAATACTGGGTGGGGGCCACTGTAGAGCATATAATACTGGGTGGGGCCCACTGTGGGGAGCATATAATACTTAGTGGGGGCCACTGTAGAGCATATAATACTTAGTGGGGGCCACTGTAGAGCATATAATACTGAGTGGGGGCCACTGTAGAGCATATAATACTGTGTGGGGGCCACTGTAGGGAGCATATAATACTGGGTGGGGCCCACTATGGGGGGCATATAATACTGGGTGGGTACCACTGTGGGAAGCATATAATACTGGGTCGGGACCACTGTATGGAGCATATTATACTGTGTGGGGCCACTGTGGGTAGCATATCATACTGTGTGTGGGGGGAGCAATGTAGAGCATATAATGCTGTATGGGGGCCACTGTGGAGCATATAATGCTGTGTGGGGGCCACTGTTGAGCATATAATACTATCTGGGGCCACTGTTGAGCATATTTTACTGTTTGGGGACCCGTAACCGGTTCGGGGGGGGAGGCCCCATGTCAAATGTTCACCTTGGGGCCCAGCCATTCCTAGTTATGCCACTGCCTGGCAGTGACACTTCGGCAGTGTCCTAGCATCCACGGCCTCCAGATGGGTAGTCGTCAGGTTAAAGCGCACTCTATGCCGACAACCTCTTCCTTTATGTCACTCAACCATGTATCTTTGGACATTTGAGTAACTTTTAAGTTAATTTGTCTAAGAGTGAGGCCCTTAACATTACTTAATCAGAGGCAGCCCACCTCGCAGATAGTTTTCTGTTTAAGTGGCAATCCACCTCCATCAAATACATAGGGATCCAGATCCCCCTGATCCCTCTCATCTTTACTGTCCTAACTACTTACCATTGCTTGAGACACTCTCGGCCAACTTGCGGAAATATGGAAATATTTAATAGGGTAAGAAAAAAAGATGAAAAAAATGCAGCAAAAACCTCAATGGAAAATGCTGTTAATTTTTGCTGGTTTTTTTTTCCGCAGTGTTTTTTTTTTTTTAGCTGAATTTTGCTCTCTGGGGCCTTAGCATTAGGCTCAAGCCCCACATTGCGAAAACACAGAGTTTTACAGTACCTGCAAAGTGAATGGGAATCTGACTAATCCCATCCACACATTGCATAAAAAAATCTGCAGCGGAAAAGCGGCATTTTCAAAAACGCTTGCATTTTTGAAAATCACAGCATGTCAATTATAGCTCACTGAGGAAAAGATGGAGAAAAAATGTGTGTAAGGCTGGGGACCCCATAGCATAAATGCCATGATTTTGCCATTTTACAATACCTGCAAAGTGGATGTGATTATGGCTCATGCCATCCACACATTGCAAAAAAATATCTGCAGTGGACATGCTGCGATTTCAAAAACCATTGTGTTTTTGTAAATCACAGCATATCAATTATTTTGGAGATATACAACAGCCAGCTTTGTCTCTGTATTTGCTGGATTGACTGCAGTTCACATTTATGACACTAGATGTAGCTGTTACTAAATGTTTATCTGTAGACACTCTGTACTTTTGTTGTTTTAATGCTGGTTGATATACACATCCTGTTTTGTGTGTGTGTGTGTGTGTGCTGAACTAAATCCGTTCAATGTAATGACAACAGAGGAAGTAAGAACAGAAGAGAAAACTGACACTGATCAGCCAACATCTGTAACTTCTGAACAAACAGTTGAAGTCAGCGCAGAATCCATCAGTACTGAAGAACAGACACAACCAAGCTCACACACAGAACCAAGACGCTCGATGAGAGAAAATAAAGGTAAACCACCTGTACGTCTCTCATACAAGGCAAGCACTGCCAGTTCTAATGAACCTGCAACTTGGGAAGACATATCTCAGCTTTCAGAAGGGGAAGCCAGTAAATGCATAAAGGCTGCAAAGGAAGAGATAAAATCCATGCATGACACTAAAACATGGACACTTACAGACCTACCACCTGGAAGGAAATCCATAGGTTGTAAATGGACTTTCAAAGTAAAATACAATGCAGATGGCACAGTGGAGCGATACAAAGCAAGACTCGTAGACAAGGGATATTCTCAAAAATATGGAGAGGACTATGATGAGACATTTGCGCCAGTAGTCAAACATGCTACAATAAGAACTTCGCTGACAGTAGCCGCAATAAGGAAAATGCAAGTAAGACACTTTGATGTAAAAACAGCGTTTCTACATGGTGAGTTAGCAGAAGATATCTACATGGAACAACCACCAGGATTCAAAGATGAGCAAAGGCCAGACCTAGTATGCAAACTACAGAGGAGTATATATGGTCTAAAGCAAGCTGCCAGAGCATGGAATATGAGATTAAATGAAGTGCTTACACAGGAGGACTTTCAGAGGAGTAAAGCAGACCCCTGTTTATACACAAAGAAATTGGCAGACAGGTGGATTTATGTACTCATTTATGTGGACGATATTCTGATTTGTTTCAAGCAAGAAGGGGATGAAGGAGAAATACTCCAAACCCTAAATCAGCATTTTGAGACCAAAGATCTTGGCAACGTAAATAATTATCTTGGCATTCAGATTGAGAGAGAGGAAGATGGCAGCTTCCTTCTGAACCAAAAACACAAAATACAAGAAATAATTGAGACATTTGGAATGGAAGATGCAAAACCAGTAAAATCTCCCGTGGAAACCAACTACCTGAAGAATATAGACAGCCAAGATGCACCACTACCAACTAACACTCAGTACAGGAAAGCAATAGGGAAATTGCTGTACATTAGCACCGCTACAAGGCCTGACATTGCAGCAGCAGTTGGAATCCTATGCAGAAAGACTTCAACACCAAGTCAGATGGACTGGAATGCTGTGAAGCGAGTCACTCACTATCTTAAAGGGACTTTACACTACAAGCTAAAGTTACCAGCAAGTGACGAAAGCACCCTGACAGGATATGTGGATGCCGATTGGGCCGGAGATATCAGTGACAGAAAATCTACAAGTGGGTACCTGTTTCTTCTATCAGGAGGTGCTATTGCGGTGACCAGATGGAAGGTAACGCTGCAGTTGGGATTGCGGGGTGCAAACAGCGCAGACTTGTCACGGTCTCTGGGCACGAGGGCGCAGCGCTGGTGCTGTCCCACGTTACCACCACTGGTACCGGTGATGAGGGGGCTGCACAAATGTTGGTGGTGATTTTTCCCCCGGGGCGCTTCCCGTATACTGTGCCGACTGGTGGTGTTTGGGGCGCCCTGATGTTGTCGGTGCAGAGTCAGACACAGAAACGGTTGTAAAGTTGAACTTTTACTTCCATGGGTGTGGAGGCACAAATGCTTAAACAGTTTCTTCAATACAAAACAACGGGGTACGCCTGGTGACACAGCAAAGTCCTGGGGTGCAGGGTAGACTTGATGAAAGGTGTTCCTAGCCCCTTATACTTCAGTGTTACAGCCCTAAGGTGCGTCTGGGCTCCTATTTGGCTCATAGGAGGATGCCCATACTAGTACATAATATTCCCCACTCACGTTATGTGGTCCTGATAGCTCAGAGTTTCGGGGTGCAATAGTCAGGGTGGCAGGATATTCCACAGGTCTGGCCTTGGCCCCTGGATCCTGTGATACTTGCTATGGAGCACGTGTTCCAGAATGTTCTCTCCACAGTCTCATGCTGACAAGATAATGATGCTTGACTTCCTTCAGGGCGATGGCTAGGCAGACAGGGGACAGGATCTTCTGAATAGCTGGAGTATGTCAGCTCTCCAACCTTCCTGGGCCTGTCTAGGACTTGAGATTCCTGCACTAAACTCACTGCTTTCTTCACAGGACATCACACTTATCTCCTCACCTCCTCCTCCTAACACTCCACACTTCTAACTCCTCACACGCAGGACCTTCCTGCAGGGGTGTTACCATGGGGACCCAGTGATCAGCTGACTCCTCCCCTTTTACCAGGCAATGTCCTCCCATTGGACATTTGGTTACTATTCAATCCTATGGGAGGTGTAATGCATGTGTGAGGCTCACTAGGTGGCGCTGTGTTGTGTGAGACTCAGGACCCCCTGCTATGTCACACAGGCTATGAAGCAACAGGAAATAATACAATGCACAGAGATCACCCTCAGCCCAGCCATAGCCAGCTCTGGGATGCCACATACTCCCCCTCTTTCACTGAGCCGACCTCGGCGACGGGCTGGGGTGAAGGTGAGAAATGTAACATAACGTTAATAAATACGAATAAAGTGCAAATGTCACTAACAGTTTAGAAAAATATAATACTTAGAAACTTGAGGTAAGACCTCCCGGCATAGTCCTGGAATGTCCATGAGAAGTCTGAAGGGTAACTGAGAGATAATTAAACGTAGACTTATGGAACCTTTTGGCGGTACCATCAGACAGTCCATATAGAAACAACAGTAGTGCAAATGGGTCCAGAGGCTCTCTGGCACAAATTTCGTGAGTGTCCATTATCATGAGAGTCTCTCTGAGAAATAATAAACATTCCTTTCTGTAAGGAAGAGTAGGCACTCTAGCACGAATGTCCATACCGCAATGGGGTAACAGAACTTCCTTGGCTCGGTGAGCCAGGCACTATGGCTTGGATTGTTGCATATAAATGTAAATACTATATTACATGGCAAGATATTATATATATACTGTATATACACACAGGAAAAACATTAATGTAATCAGAGCAGGAATAACATATATACAGAAGCAGAGACAGTTAACCTCTTTTACCCAAGGACAGCCATGGCATCACTATAGCGTGTTGGAGGTATGCCTTTTGTGGTACGCTCAGAACGCCTAAGTGGAACGAGATTTGAATCAGGAACAGAGTCACTGAAATCAATTAAATCATCTGTCGAAGGGTTCTCTTGCACTAGAGCAATTGGTGGATAACAGCTAAATGGTAGTAGTTTAGGCGCCCACATAAGCTCAGTTAACGTTGGGGGTCTCTCTTTCGCTTGAGAAGGTGACAAGATCTCTGTACTCGTTGTCTCAGCTGGGGGCACCTCTGTGGGTAGTCCTTCTTTAAGGCACAGCTTCAGACGGTTTCGGTGTACTACTTGGGGCTGTCTCCCAGGTTTAGAGATCTCATACACGTCGGATTCAGGATATGGTATGGAGATGATACTGTATGGTTCTTTCTCCCAGAATGGATCCAATTTCCCATTCCGATGGTTATTCCTTAACCATACACGGTCGCCAACTTTCAGGGGCGCTGCATGGGCGCGATGGTTGTAATCCTCCTGTTGTCTCCTACGAACCTCATCCATGCGCGTTTCAACTATCTCTTTAGCTTCCTCCATACGTCGGCGGTGTTCAACAACCCAGTCTGTTATGGGTAGTGGATTGATGGTGTCAGGGACCTTCACACCAAGGGTTAAGTCGGAAGGAAGTTGACCTTGTCTTCCAAACATTAGATAAAATGGTGCGTATCCCGTAGATGTTTGGGGTGTGTTGTTGTAAATATAGGCCAAGTCCTTGATACGCTCAGGCCACTCAACACCAGGTGTAACTGCGGCTGTTCTTAGCATGCCGATGATCACTTGATTTGCCTTCTCGCACATACCATTCCCTTGAGGGTGATACGCTGTGGTTCGCAACTTCTTGCAGTCTTGGAACTGACACAGCTCACGGAACAATTGGGATTCAAACGCCGATCCACGGTCGGTGAGGATATGCTCAGGACAACCGTAATGGCGGACAAACTCTGCGTAGAAGGTCTCAGCCGTAGTTCTTGCTGTAAGATCTCTGACAGGCACGATGACAAGGAACTTGGAGTAATGATCCACCATTGTCAGAGCGTAGCTGTAGCCGGAACGTGTGGGACCCAACTTCACATGGTCCAGAGCAACAATTTCACACGGCTTTTGAGTCTTAATTGGATGTAGAGGGGCCTTCTGATCTCTTCGACCTTCCTTGGTGATACTACAGGCGGGACACTCTCGGCACCAACTCTCAATGTCACTCCGCATCCCAACCCAATAGAAGCGATGACGGATGGTAGCTTCGGTCTTTTGTACCCCGAAGTGACCGGATCTGTCATGATACGCCTCAAGTATCATCTGTGCATCTCTTCTTGGTACGAGGATCTGATGAAGCCTTTCACCTGTGACAGGATCAAGAGTGTTTCTAAGTAGAAGGCCTCGTTGGACAAACAGGCGCTTCCTCTGTCGCCAAAGGCGTTTTAATTCCACGTCATGAAGACCTCTCTTTACACGGGTTGGTATTCTTCCTGTAAGCAGGAAATCTGACAATTCTCCTAAAACTCTGCTCTCTTCTTGGAACGTTTTCCACAGAGATGGCTCCTGGAGGGATTCGGCAGCTGTTTTCGCCAGAGATTCTCCTTCTACAGGGACACCAATAGCAACCTGTTGGGCAAACTTGTTGTAGAATGGTGGCATCTCCACCTCTTCCCAGATGTCTTCTCGGGGTGGTTCTTCTCCCACAGGCAACCTTGAGAGTGCATCAGCGTTAGCGTTGGACTTGCCACTGCGATACTTGACAGAGAACTTGTAATTCGCGAGTCTTGAGGCCCACCGTTGTTCAAGGGCTCCCAGTCGAGCAGTGTCCAGATGCGCCAACGGATTGTTATCTGTGTACACGGTAAAGGGTGTGGCAGCCAGGTAGTCTTTAAACTTCTCTGTCACGGCCCAGACAAGCGCCAGAAGTTCGAGTTTGAAAGAACTATAGTTCTGGTCGTTCTTCTCCGCGCCTCTCAGACTCCTGCTGGCGTAGGCGATGACTCGCTCTTTGTTGTCCTGAACCTGGGACAACACTGCACCCAAACCTTGGTGACTTGCATCTGTGTACAAGCGGAATGGCTGACTGTAGTCGGGATAGGCTAGAATTGGTGGTTGCGTCAGAAGTGCTTTAAGCGCTTGAAAGGCTTCCTCTTGACGCGCTGTCCAGTCTACCGGAAGCTTTCGGTTGTAGTTTTCTCTGGGACAACCGCGCAACAACTCGTTCAGAGGCTCGGCTACTTGGGCGAAGTGTGGTATGAAACGCCGGTAGTAACCTGCGAATCCAAGGAAGCTTCGGACTTCTTTGACGGTAGTTGGTCTTCGCCAGTTCTGGACTGCAGTGATCTTTTCAGGATCAGGTTGGACGCCTTGTGCGCTCACGACATGCCCAAGGTAGTGAACTTGGGGTTTCAACAGGTAGCACTTGGAGGGCTTCAACTTTAGGCCGTGCTGTATAAGTACCTTGAATACCTCGGACAGGTGACGAAGGTGTTCTTGGTATGTCCGGGAGAATACAATAACATCGTCCAGGTAAAGTAGCACACTCTGGAAATTCTCATGGCCGAGGCACCTCTCCATAAGCCTTTGGAATGTGGCTGGGGCATTACATAGCCCAAATGGCATACTATTGAATTCAAAGAGTCCCATCGGGGTCGTAAACGCAGTCTTTTCACGATCTTCAGGCGCCATAGGGACTTGCCAGTATCCACTGGTTAAGTCCAGGGTCGAGAAACAGGTAGCTGATCCCAAAGCCGTTAGAGATTCCTCAATCCGTGGCAATGGGTATGCGTCTTTGTGCGTGACATTGTTGAGTTTACGATAGTCCACACAAAATCGTAGGGTTCCGTCTTTCTTCTTGACAAGGACTAGCGGGGCTGCCCAGGGGCTGTTACTCTCCCGGATGACATCAGCATCTCGCATCTCTTGGATCATCTTTTTCACCGGTTGGTACATCGCTGGTGGTATTGGACGGTGACGCTCCTTGATTGGATGGTGGTCGCCAGTCAGAATGCGATGTTGTATGGTCGTGGTCTTACCAAAGTCCAATGGGTGTTTGCTGAATGCCTGTTGGTAACGCTTGGCCACATTGCGAACCCCATTGATGTGCTCTATAGGGGTATTGGCGTCTCCCACGTTCAATTCATCCCACCAGGACTTCGTGGCTCCATTCTGAATGTTCTCAGCAGCTTGGGTGGAATGCTGTGTGGCGGTAGAATCACCAGAGAGAATGTCTTCTGGTGCTAACCGGTGTAGCAGGGCCACAGAGTGGAACTTGTGGAGGTTCACGGGAGCATCGCCCAAGTTTACTAAGCGGACAGGAACACGTCCATTGGAAACTGTAACAAGGCTGCGGGCAGCCATGACAAGTGGTTGGCCATCTACCTGTATGGGTTGTAGCAAGGCCTCGTAGTCCTGATTTTCTATGCCCGGACGGGCACGGCACCACACCATAGTTTCTGTTCCAGGCTGTAGGGTTACTGGACGGGTATCTTGGATCCGGACTCGACCAATTTCACCTTGTTTGTTGGCGAACTTGTGCTGGGCATTGAGTACACGAATGGCCCGCTGAATGGTCTGCTGGTCACTGGGAGAAGCTGTAAGGAGAGAGGCATGCAAGGCATCCAACACTTCTGCAAAGCAATGGCGTAAAACATTCATGCCTAATATTACAACTGCAAACCTATCATCCTCTACATCAGTGACAATTACACCCTGTCTAGGCAGTTTCAAGTCCCCAATCTGGATAGTGGGTTCCCAATAACCCTGCTGTGGTATGGGCTGTCCATTGCTGGCACACAGATTTATCCATGTGTCAGGTGTTCTATTCAACACATCTAAGTCCCAATGTTCAAGGAACACCTGCTTGCGCAGGGTTGTTACCTGAGATCCAGTGTCCACCAACGCTGTCAGAGGGACGCCGTTCACCCGGATTGTGATGTGTGGGCAGGCTGAGACGAAGCGTGACAATGGCACTGAAGATTCACCTGGGCCCTTCTTCTTTCCTCCCGAGGGGCGGCCCGCTGCCTCAGGGGTGGCCCGTTTAACTGAAAACACTGAGGCCTGGTGTGTCCATATCTATGGCAATAGGTACAGTATGGCCTCTCACTCTGCGGAGGTTTCACTGAAGACGGACGTCTGGGTGGCGACTCAGGTGAGATGTTGAGACTTCGCAAAGGATCACTGGACGATGAAGACGGCTGGGTCAGACGATCTAGATGGACGGTGATCTGTTCCATGGCACGGGTCAGATGATCCACTCGGGCCAGAAGGTCATCTCTGGAGTCTGCTGGTGTAGTCTGCGCAGTTTGGGCAGCAGGTGAGGTACCCAGAGGTAGTGGCAGGACAACTGGAGCAATGCTTGTTGAGGGTCCAGGTGAGGGAGCACAGATGACTGGGCTCGGCTGGGGCTGCTCCTGTCCCAAGACCTGGATGGCAAGGGCCTTGAAGTCAGCAAACGTGATGCTGGGATGTTGTGCAGCAAGCATTCGCAACTGACTCTGGAGCAATGTGGTACCCGCCCCTTCTATGAAGCGGTCAAGCAAGATTTTATCAGAGTCCACATTTTCACGTGGATCCACTTGCACCACAGCTCTGAACGCCTCTTGGAGGGATAAAGCATAGTCCCGCAGGGTCTCACCAGGTAGTTGTCGTCTGGAAAAGAAGCGCATCTTTACCTCGGAGACAGATCGCACGTCAAAGTTCACCTGGAGTTTGTCCAGAATTTGCCCAGGGGTTCTTTTGTCAGAGGCAGGCCAGGATTTGACCTCCCTAGCTGCAGCACCCTCAAGCTGGCCCAGCAGGATCTGTATCTGCTGTTCTGTATTCAGAGAATAGAACTGGAAGAGAGACAGCATCTTCTCACGAAAGTCCCTGAGGGTATGCGCCTCCCCTTTGTAGCGCGGCAGCCATGGTGCGCCAGGGTAAAATGGCATGGAGAATGGTAGGCTGCTCGCCATGGGCACTGCTGGATCACTAGAAACAGATGGCACAATGTCACTTTGCTCAGTCATGTTGTTTGCAGGTATGACTGGAATTAGGTCGCCGTCTCTTTAAGAAACTCAACTGCTTGCTGGCAGGGAATGGAGACTACAACTTGGAATGCTGTAGCTATTAACAGAGTCACTGTGATGCAGGCTGACGGTGTGCTCCCCCTCTTTAATGGTGGCACTCCCCACGGACACGGAAAACACTCGCTGGGGCCGTGGGAGGACTGAAGACAAGGACAGGGAGGCACAGTACTCACTGACAGCAACTGCAGCGTGGACCAGAGATCAGCGGTGCACAGCAGGGACGGTGATGCGGCACCGGAGAGTCAGAAATGGCGCTGACACGTTCGCCTTTCACTTTCTTGTATGGGTGCGCTGGAGCATTGCGCTCAGCATTCTGGGCTCTCCTAAGATGGCGGCAGATGGGTCTCCTGGCCTCATGGGCAGTGCTAAAAATCTCCCGCACTTTTGCAAGGTACAGTTAACCCTTTGTGGGCGTTCTTACACAGCGATGTGGCGCAGCAAACAAGTCCTGGGCGTTTTAACTCTTCCAGGGCTGTAACACACTGAGAGGACAGTCTTTAGGGCTTACTTCAGGGGTATAGGGCTCCCCGTCTTTGTGGCAAGCACTCTCAGGGAATAAACTTGATCTTAGCAAAGTCCACAATAAAGACCGATGCTCTGGAGACAATTTGGCGCACTTTTCGTGGCGACTTTCTCAAAATGGCACACACCCGTATCCTGTTCGTGACGCCAGTTTTTCTTGCGGTGACCAGATGGACGGTAACGCTGCAGTTGGGATTGCGGGGTGCAAACAGCGCAGACTTGTCACGGTCTCTGGGCACGAGGGCGCAGCGCTGGTGCTGTCCCACGTTACCACCACTGGTACCGGTGATGAGGGGGCTGCACAAATGTTGGTGGTGATTGTTCCCCCGGGGCGCTTCCCCTATACTGTGCCGACTGGTGGTGTTTGGGGCGCCCTGATGTTGTCGGTGCAGAGTCAGACACAGAAACGGTTGTAAAGTTGAACTTTTACTTCCATGGGTGTGGAGGCACAAATGCTTAAACAGTTTCTTCAATACAAAACAACGGGGTACGCCTGGTGACACAGCAAAGTCCTGGGGTGCAGGGTAGACTTGATGAAAGGTGTTCCTAGCCCCTTATACTTCAGTGTTACAGCCCTAAGGTGCGTCTGGGCTCCTATTTGGCTCATAGGAGGATGCCCACCATGATACTAGTACATAATATTCCCCACTCACGTTATGTGGTCCTGATAGCTCAGAGTTTCGGGGTGCAATAGTCAGGGTGGCAGGATATTCCACAGGTCTGGCCTTGGCCCCTGGATCCTGTGATACTTGCTATGGAGCACGTGTTCCAGAATGTTCTCTCCACAGTCTCATGCTGACAAGATAATGATGCTTGACTTCCTTCAGGGCGATGGCTAGGCAGACAGGGGACAGGATCTTCTGAATAGCTGGAGTATGTCAGCTCTCCAACCTTCCTGGGCCTGTCTAGGACTTGAGATTCCTGCACTAAACTCACTGCTTTCTTCACAGGACATCACACTTATCTCCTCACCTCCTCCTCCTAACACTCCACACTTCTAACTCCTCACACGCAGGACCTTCCTGCAGGGGTGTTACCATGGGGACCCAGTGATCAGCTGACTCCTCCCCTTTTACCAGGCAATGTCCTCCCATTGGACATTTGGTTACTATTCAATCCTATGGGAGGTGTAATGCATGTGTGAGGCTCACTAGGTGGCGCTGTGTTGTGTGAGACTCAGGACCCCCTGCTATGTCACACAGGCTATGAAGCAACAGGAAATAATACAATGCACAGAGATCACCCTCAGCCCAGCCATAGCCAGCTCTGGGATGCCACACTATCTGTTGGACTAGTAGAAAGCAACTTTTTGTTGCACTATCATCTATTGAAGCAGAGTATGTTGCAGCAGCGCAGGCAAGTCAAGAAGTCATATGGTTGAGAC
This sequence comes from Leptodactylus fallax, assembly GCA_947044405.1. NCBI lineage: Eukaryota > Metazoa > Chordata > Amphibia > Anura > Leptodactylidae > Leptodactylus > Leptodactylus fallax. The sequence goes on along the minus strand of CAMRHE010001886.1, from coordinate 3,989 downwards.
AACTCTTAAAAGACTTGGGTCAACCACAGATGAAAGCAACGAGAATCTTTGAGGACAATCAAGGATGTCTTGCACTTGCGCAGATGGAAAGAGTTAGCTCGAGAACCAAACACATTGATGTGAAGTACCAATTTCTGAGGGATCTTCAAGAGCAGGGACTTCTTGAGTTACTTTATTGCCCGACTGAGGATATGACAGCAGATATCCTTACCAAGCCCCTGACCGCTGAAAGACACTCGAGGCTTACAAAGTAGACTAAACCTTAGCTGTTGAGAAGGGGTGTTGGAGATATACAACAGCCAGCTTTGTCTCTATATTTGCTGGATTGACTGCAGTTCACATTTATGACACTAGATGTAGCTGTTACTAAATGTAGACACTCTGTTCTTTTGTTGTTTTGATGCTGGTTGATATACACATCCTGTTTTGTGTGTGTGTGCTGAACTAGATCTGTTATTCACCATGTGAGGTGATCTTCTCTTACTGCACTCATGTTTCACTAAAGTTTGTTTCCTGTTATATACAACTGTCTATCTGGTTTTGACTCTGCCACATCCAGCAAATGCACTCTGCAACAAATTATACCTACGGAAACGATGGCATCTTCTGTATGTGTATAATTGAAGGAAAACTCTGTGGACTTTCTGTGAAAAGTGCTGTGAGAAAAACAGTGATGCAGTGCTTTTTGGCTTCGTGTCGCAACATGGGGCCTTAGCCTTAAACTTAAAGGGGTTTTCCAGGCAAAAAAACTTATTTTTAAAAAGGTATTTTAGTGCTATTAACCACTTCCATACCAGATGCTTTACCCCCTTCCAGACCAGACGCATTTTCGGGGTTTTTTGTATGTGCGGTTCTAAGGGCTGTAACATTTTTATTATATGCGTTATTTAACTAACTTCTGTGTCTTTTTTCAGTGACACATAGTGCTTTATTTTGATGTTGTTTTTAATTTTGCATGTGTTTTATTTTTTTTTATATCCGGGAAAATCTAAACAAAAGAGGAGCACAAAGTGCTACTAAAAAACTTTTTAAAATAGTTTTTACTCTCCATTACGGTAATTTTTATTTTGTATGGTGTTGTTGGGGGTGGGGCTATAACCTTTAATAAGGGCGTGTTATTGGCATAGTATTTTATTTTTTTTATTTATTTACTTTTTTTTTACTTTTCTTTTCATTTTTTTTTTTTTTTTTTTTTACATTTTTTTTACATTGTGTCCCCATAAGGTCATAATAGACATAATTTAGCCCCATTTGCAGGAGGAATACAGCCTCCTGCACGTTACTTTCACATTACAATAGAGCTGATCTGAGTCCTGAAGGACCCAGCAGCTCTTACAGACGCTGATCCCGATGGATCACGTGACCGCCAGGTCCGAGGGCAGCCGTAAGATGGCGGCGCCCATAGCAGTGTATACAGTGCTCATTCAGCGATTGGGATGGCAGGGAAGGTAATAAACCTTCCCTACCTTCTCTCTGGGAGCTCCGGCTGAAGTTACAGCTGGCTTCCCATTTCAGCAGTTGCACGATTTTGTGCAGCTGCTGAATTCTGCTTGGATGTACCGGTACGTCCTTGCAGAAATAGACAACCACCTTCCAGATGTATATAGTCTACGGGCGGTAAGGAAGTAACTGAGTTAATAAAGGCACACATATACCTTTAGCAGTGATTTCTGAGTTTCTCTGGGAGCTCCTGGCATCTTCTGCATTAGTTACATGGGTAGCTTCCTGCTTAGACTCAGATCCCCCTCTCACTCCCTCCTCCTCCCTCTCTCAGACCCCCTCCCTATTTCCCTAGCTAGCCCTCGGACTACTAGCCCTATCTACCTACATAACTATCTAACTCAAGTAACTTAGTAAGTAAGTAAATTAGAAGTTAGGCGGGGGGTTAGTTTAGGGCTTAATTTTTATTTTATCCCGGAAAACCCCTTTAACTTTTAATTCAAGTTACCATAAAAAATGATAACATAGTGCAAAATAAATTATTTCCACCAGAATCTTAGCAGTTAAAATATGATGCGACAATAATGCCACACTTTGTGGTAACTACAAGATGGAGAGACCCAGGGCCGCTTTAACCATAGGGTCAATGGTGCACTTGCACCGGGCCCTGTGGTACTGGGGCCCCCGTTGGGCATACCTCCCAACCGTCCAGGATTCCGAGTCCTGACAAAGACGCAGATGAGTTAAATACAGTGATGAAGCAGGAGCCGTCCGTGGACAGTCCCTGCTTCACCATTGTGAGTGAACAAATCCTTGTGTGCTCCGGTCCCTGGAGCTGTGGGCGTGATGTGATGAAGTCACTCACATCACGCTTGCAGCTCCCTGAACAGTTGTTAAACTGGTGGCAGGTGAAGGGGGGACATTAAACTGAGGGAAGATGAAGGGAGACATTAAACTGGGGGCAGATGGAGGAGGGCATTAAACTGGGGGCACATGGAGGGGCACATTAAACTGGGAGGAGATGAAGAGGAACATTAAACTAGGGGGGCAGATGGGAGGGTGACATTAAACTGGGGCAGATGAAGGGGGGATATTAAACTGGGGGCAGATGGAGAGGGGCATCAAACTGGGTGCAGATGAAGGGGGGGACATTAAACTGGGGGAGATGAAGAGGAATATTAAACTGGGGGGGGAGGTGGAGGGTGACATTAAACTGGGGTCAGCTGGAGGGGGACATTAAAATGGGGCAACTGGAGGAGGACGTTAAACTGTGGGGGTAGTTGGAGAGGGACATGTCTGCCTCTAGTTGCCCCCAGTTTAATATCCCCCTCCAGCTACCCACACGGATATCCCCCTCCAGATGCCCCAGTTTAATGTCCCCCTCTAGTTGATCCAGTTTAATGTCCCCCTCTAGTTTCCCCCAGTGGGGCACCCGGAGAGGAGACTTCATACTGTGGGACAATTGGAGGGGAACATTATAATGTGGGGGCATATAATGTTAGGGTGACTGTAGGAGGATTATACTGTGTGGGGGCACATAGAAAAATGGATGAGAATGGGCGGGGCCAACATAGAAGTGGGTGGAGCTAAATTTGCTGTGGCACGAATAGCCTAATCACAGGGGTATTTTATGTAATACCCCTCTGAACATAACATAACCAGGAAGTTATTGGCGCTGTGACCCAGATGTTTTACATCGTTTAGGTTGCAGCGCCAAAAGAGTTGCACCAAACACTTACACAACACATACACAAAGTCATCAATAAAGATTACATTTGACCCTGTCCCTGTCCTGTCCATACCTGATCTTTATAGAGTAAAATACGCCACCCACCTCTCTAGCGATATCCATTACACGCTAAAATAATATCAATAACGATTATTACCAGAGATGAAGGTATAAAACATTTCTGACAGGCCTGAAAAGTCCCATCAATCACGTAACACATTGTCACCCATTGAATGTCACCATATAAAATCACAGTTTTTGGCAGCTTTCAGATGGATATAATAGCAGATGGTGATGAAGGTGGGGGGGGGCACTTATGAAACCTCTGCACTGGACCCACCAATGTGTTAAAACGGCCCTGGAGAGACCAAAAGGTTACAGAATGATATGTGGCCAATCTGCAATACTATCCCTATTTAATCTGTACCTCCATATGCAATAATATAAAATAGGACAGAGATGTTCAAAAAATGCAAAATGTGAATCCAGCAGTAACCCAAAACAGCCTGTGAAGCCTGAGGCTACTGGCCTTGTACCACGCCAACAAGCTTAGAGACAATGTGTGCTAGATTTGCATGATAAGAACAACTTTGCTTCTAATACGTTTCATATATACTGTACTATTCATCAGAGGTCCAACGACAATATCAGTAAATTATACCTTTCTGTATAGGTATAATAAGGGCAGAAAGTTCGTAGAGGAAAACTCTGTAAAACGCAATAAAGAACGCTATGGATAAAATCACGATGCGTTTGTGCCATGTTTTTTCCCGCAGGGTTTTATTGCTGCATTTTGCTATGTTGGGCCTTAGCCTTAGTC
>CAMRHE010001885.1:0-23059 GCA_947044405.1 Leptodactylus fallax | reverse complement strand
CTTTTAATGTTGGAACCCAGGCCCTTGACATTAATTGTCACGCACCTAACCATTGGGACCCAGGATTGGAGGACAGTGGCGGATTGCAATAAGCTCACCCATCTCACATGACGCTGGCAAGTTTCCCTCGGAGAGGCAAAAGGGCAATCCACAAACAGGAACCCAAAGTCGAGGCAGGGTCTCTAGATCAGGGAGGGGGGGGAAAGAGAGGGAGGGAGGGAGGCAAAAGACATCATAAATGACAAAGTAAAAATAAAAACAGTTAAACAATACTTTGTGGGCGAGGCTAAGTCGGGGGGGGGGGCCTGCTTGTACTGTGAACCTGATGTTGGCTGTCTGGAAGCTTTTGCACTAAGTAAAGTCTGGAAATACTTTCACCATCCATCTTGCCTCCATGTGTGTGTCTGAAGCTAACTTGCACCAACCACCATCTTGGGTACATCCTGGGGCCAAGCCTCACTACTACACCCATCATTCACCAGAGGGAGTACCCCGGGGAACCTGTTCACTACAACGACCACCTAGGTGCGTTCCCCCACCACTGTGCTGTACCCGAGGGAGAGAGCCTGGAGACACCTGCCCCATGACTACCACTCCCAACATGTGCTACTCAGGCACCGTCTCCCCCTTGGGGCACCACATATAGACACATCGGGAAGGGTAATACGCACTTTTTAAATGATTCATACATTTCCGGAAGGATAACAGAGGAACTGGTGAATATGGAGCTCTAAGATGGTCCAAAATTGTTATTTTATAGAGAATTCGAGTATTTACTAAGGCAGACAAGTCAGGAGTGTGGATGAGTCTTCTTTAACTATGACCTAGTCAAATATTGCAGTAATTAGCGATCCAATTATTCCCCGAATTACTGAAAGAATTGGATGTAGTTGCAGAAATACGATGGGCAATAATTATAATTATCATTTTGCAGATTCCCATTGGTGCAGATTTCAAATATTAAGGGGGTTCCCGTGATAATGGGAAGGCTCGTTGTACTGGGGGAGGGGAGTCTTCACATCTACGGCCGCTTTGTACTTGATCTCCCTCCAGTCACGCGGCCTCTTTTTTTGTCTGTATCTTAATTTATAGCCTGCGGTGGACACTTTTTATATGTCCGACACAGGAAGATGTCAGATTAGATGTAGATTTTATGGCCCTTGTCCGGTGGATTTATCATCTCCTCTTCTGAGTTCCTGATATTTGAGTGAGGACACATAATACGAGAGGCCGAGTATTTCCATTCCATCAGGACACTGAGCATTAAATGGCGCCATTAAATCCGGCGGTGTTTAGGTATTAACCCTTGGAGAGTAATAACTTTTGTATATGACTCACAGGGTCAGACCGGTTTTATATTCCATAGTAGTGAATCCTTCGTAGCAAACGTTTCCGCTTATATTAGATGGAAGGATTATACAGACATCTGAAGGGGAAAAATTAGTCAGTGCAAATTTGGAAGGAACCTGCCAAGGATCAATCATTTACGGAGCTGGGATATGTGACAGCCTTTTATCTCCACCTTCCCCATGGATCATCCAAGTAGCTGCTACCTTGAAAGATTGGCAAATTTTGACTTTTTGAGAGAATAAAAATATCACGAGAGTCAACATGGATCATGACTGTCTAGATCTGGCCATACAGGGTCAACTGACAATCTTAAAGTAATTCTTAACGTTCTTGTTCTGACACTTCCCAGGTCCCCACTTGTGGCCTTTGGTGATAAAATTTCAACACGGACATGTAAGCTCTGCAGTCATTCACTGGCCTCAACGGTCAAGTGCCCTTCATGGAAAAGTCAACGCTATGGTCAGTGGTTGACCACATTGGTTATGTGAATCATGTACGTGATGTCATCCTTGCAGGAATGCCAGAGTGGCAATGCTGGAGCTTTGAGTGGTGGGGAAGGCGGTTGGATGAAGTGGTGGCTAATTTCTATCATTCCCCACTTGCAGTCAAATTTCACAAACTCCTTGACAACCCCTTTATGACATTTCCAACTTTTTTTTTTTTTTTACTGTACGGAACCCCTATTATTTCATCCTCTTATACCTTCTATAAAAAGCCGTACATAGCTCCTGCTCATGGCCATGGTCTGGTTAAAATAGCTTTGCCCATGGAGCTGGTTGAGATCAGCTTCCCATCCTGGCAGCCATGGCTTTCTTTCATGGTTACAAAATTACATTAAAAAAATCCCACCGTTTTGTATAAACAGCTCTCAGGAAGACCTATGTGAATTGTCTTCACCCGGGGCAAAGTTTCAGTTTATTACCCTAACCCTAGATGTACATATTGTAGCCATGACAAAGTGGCCTATTGGCCTTTTCCCCCCTGGCATTCAGCACCAGGAACCCTTGCCCCAGCCCACCTACTGCACCACAAGCTACATACTTTGGGTAGGTGTAATGTGTAGGTGAAAGACACAGAAACAATAACCGGCCTGAAGCTTCAGCTAGTTTTACTGGTGAATTAGAATGAATAACAACTTGAAAAGAAGAAGGAACAAGGAAGAATAACCTTAATGTCTGTCGCCAGGCCTGTACAAGGGGAGCCTCCCTCTCCCTTCCACACAGCTTGTTGTCTGTCTCCTCTTCATGGCCTGTCTGCCTGGTATCAAGCTGCTGATGTACACTCCTCTTCTAGGGCTCTCAGTCTCCAGGCCATGCCCTCCTCTCATACCGTCTGTGCGCCAATGGCTACATGCCAAAGTTCTGGCCAGATGTGTCCTCCCATAGGTCCTCTCCTCCTTGACTTGCTTAACAGACTGGCCGGACATATATGACCATTGCCACCTAACATACTGAGAAGATGTGCTCCTCGCTACACAGGTACCAAAGAAAACCAGGGATCCCTGAACCACTTGTGCAATGTTGTTTTAAAGGGAAGCCACTTAAAATTTGCCAGTCCAACCTTCTGTGGGTATTACAATCCTTTCCGAACTTATTTGACGTCTCTTCTGCCTCTGGCACTTTTGGATATGCAAATTAATGATAAACAGTCTTAAAGATATTTTTGGCTTTGTTACTTTGCGACTAAAGGCACTGTACACAGTATATGTTGAAACCTCATGTTCTGATTCCCTTCCAGAAGGGTTAATAAGGGAGATTTCTCATCTTTACCCCGCACTCTGCCAAGTGTTTCCATATAAGGAAGAAGACAGGCGAACACTGCCAGAGACCGCGAGACGGACAGGTGTCTGATGAGAGATAATGTTGTCATTATTTACTAAGCTACATCTGCGCCGTCTTCAAATTAGTAGCTGTAGGATATAAAGCAGCCAGCAAAGCGGCTTGTGATTCAGGGAAGGGATTTCAGGACGTGCCCAACATTACCAAAATTAAGTACAGCGTTTTCTAGAGGAGAATAAATAGAGCGTACGTCCTATCAGTCTCTGTGTGAGTCTTTGGGGACTGGTAAACGGGTACAAGTCTTGATGGGATGTTATTTTGTACTGTGCAAATTACTTGACATGCCGCAACTCTTTATAGATGTCATGGGATGTCTACTGTATCCTCCATGCTCAGGAATGGATTGTATCTTGTAAATTCTGGTTGATTCTCAATTCAAAGATATAAGTGTAAAGCCGGCCATACACATAAGATGTATACAGGGCGGACTTGTCATTTGTTGGATTATTCCAACAGGTAGCGCCAATATTCTCTCACCCATCTCCGCTCCTGTTCAGGGTCGCCTCCAGGTGGGAGCCATGCACTTTATGTCCAGATGCTGACATAGTGCGTGGGCCCCCTGGATACCAAAGTGGAGCAGATCTGGACAGGAGCGGGGATGGGTAAAATACTGGTTAAGAAAAACAAAACACAATCCTTTGATCTCCGGGGCCGATGTATATTACTCAAACTCACTGATTTTGGAGGGACCAGCCAGCCATCTAATGTGTAAGGTACCCTACTGGCTCTTCCCATATGGCACATGTTGGCAGAGAAAAGGAATGGGCGTGTTGAACTTAACCATGCCAGTTCCTTGTTCTTGGGGATATAAGCTGCTACTATTCAAAACATGTCCGCCGACGACCATCAAAAGTTTATGGTGGCCTCCACATTCTTCCTTGACAGCAGATGCCAGGGGAGGAAAGGATTGGGCATGTTGGATTTTAATATATGAAATCTTGACAGAGCATTCATGTATATGGCTGTGTCGGGAGAGATATCTGCTGGTGAAATAAGGGTTCATTTCAGCTCACAGCTATCAAATGAGTTGCCCATGTAGAAAACTTGAGTTCCTCGAGCCAACCAGATGAGATGATTCCAAGGCCCACAGGTCTCAAATAAGGTCTGATCAACCCATAGAAAATGGACCATGGAGGAAAGGGATTGGTTTCAAACTCCAGCTTCAAATGGAATTGGCTTCTGATGGACCTTTGGAGCCCTGTACGAGGGTCCATTATTGTGTCATAACCTGAAACCCATTGGAGGGTTCTCTGTTAATGTGGTGGTGTTCTACCATATATAATTATATGACATGGCGTAACAGCCCCTGTATATATCAAGTCATATTGACATCATGTAGGAAGTCCTCTGGTCAAGACGCCTATTAGTCAGAGCAGAGAGTCACTCAATCTGTCCATGTATTATATGGTCAGCCATTCATTTGCATCTTAGATGTGGCTTTAACCCAGTGATTCCCAACCGGGGGTGCCATGGCAATCTGGAGGGGAAATAGCCACATGTCTTCTCTCAATTATACTGTATTGGGCCACTGGGGAGTATGATATTATGTGGGGGCCACTAAGGGAGCCTGGTGATGGTGAAAAGTGAATTTATATATGTGCTGGATGAGAAGTATAGAATGGTGTAGCTTTAAGGGTGAATTCACACGGTGCAGTTGTGATACAGTTACAATTGCCTCAAAATTGCATAAAAAAATGTTTTGGTGTGGTTTTTGGTGATGTTTTATAAGTAAGCAATATAATAATAATTCATTAAGAATAATAAAATAATAATTTTCTAAATTTACAAGTGAAATTGTAAGTTGCAAATGCAAAACCTGCACTAAAAACACATCAAAAGTGCCCCAAGTCTGAAAATGTTGGGAACCACTGCTTTGACCCATAGTTGCCAATGCCCCCAAACATCTGAGAGGCTCCAGCTAAAAGGGGTGACCTGGAGTCCAAAAAGGGTGGGTAAATCTCCTAGGCCTGTTAAGGGCACCTTATGTGCCCATTATATCACCAAAAAGGGGCGTGACCAGCACATTTAATCTCCATGCCACAAGAGGGAGCCCAAGATGCAACAAAAAGGGGTACATCATGCCCCAAAGAGGTGGGTTTTCCAAAAAGAGGGAAAATTTTCAGCAATGTGTTTAGCGCGACATGGCTTCTGGATAACATCCGCAAAAAGTTGGAAAGTATGCTTTAACCTGCAAGAACAACATGAGAAGGGCCTGTCTTTACAAGGTGTCAGAAAAACATGGCTGCTTTCTTTCACAAATAGCGCCACACCTGTCCAGAGACTGTGTGCAAAATTACAGTTCAGCCCCATTCACTTCAAAGGAGCTGAGCTGCAATACCAGACACAACCCATAGAAGGCATGGCGCTGTTTCTACAATAAGTTCTGTACTGTGATCCTTTTATACTGTATAAACCTTATAGGCCATTTTAAATTCTTGTTTCTAGGGGGCAGTATTTTCGTAGTTAATGCCAATGCAGTAAACTTATCATGTGTCATTGGTCTAGGCAAAAGCTGATAGGGCCTAGAGTGTGACAACCACATCACTGATCTGGAAATGTGTTCAGCACAGTTGTCACATCTAATTTTACAACATTTTTTTTCCCACCAGGGGGCGACAGTGAGAATCAGAGAACGATCCCATGAGAACAGGGAATCTGTGTGCGATCCCAAAGCATGATGGGAGTACAACTGAGGATAATTTATGGCTAAGAATGGAACTTGACAGTCACGATGTGGATAGACGGCACATACATGTATGTACGCCGATTACCGTAAGTAACACAATCTGCTCTGTGAGACATTAACCTGTATTGATGGCTTGTTTCCGCTCAGCTCCGAGTGCCAAAGTCTTTATATTTCCAAACTTATCAATTACAAACGTCTCTAGCGATTGTTCCAGACCGCGGACAATCTAATACTATACCCAACAGACTGGAAGTTGTCTCCGCTGCTCAGCAGGCGCCACAGCTGCTGTATACTGAGAGAGAATGAATAATATATAGATAATTGTGACGGCTAATTGTGAGTGATAGGGAGAAAATCTGCAAAGATGGGGAAGGTATTAACAATGAAGAATAGAGACACTTATATACACATTAACCGTAGCATTAAAGGGGTTTCCGGCCCCAACAGATCGGTGGGGATCTGACACCCAAACCCCGCACTGGTCAGCTGTTCTGGCTGCCTCTGGGCTGTGGACGTGGCCATATGTAGCTCTGCTCCTACTCAAGTAATAGGCAAAGTACCCCAGTGCCACCGCTATACAGTGGCCGGGGCTGAAGCTGTGCGTCTATTACTTGAATAGGAGCAGAGCAGCTTCCAGCCCAGTCTAGTCCAGCCCAGTCCAGTAGTTCTGGCGATAGGTATCAGACCCCACCAATCAGATATTGATGGCCTATAATATGTATAGGTCATCAGTATGAAAAAACGCCAGAGTGCTATCATAAACGGATGCAACCTGAGACTGCCACATTAAAGAATGCAGCCTGAGAGGACCCCCTAAAAGAATAAAACCTGCAAATGCCCCATTAAAGAATACAGCCTGAGAGTTCCCCATAAAAGAATGCAGCCTGAGAATGCCCCATAAAAGAATGCAACATGAGAGGACCCCCTAAAAGAATAAAACCTGCAAATGCCCCATTAAAGAATGCAGCCTGATAGGACCCCCTAAAAGAATGCAGCCTGAGAGGACCCCCCCATAAAAAATGCAACCTGAGAATGCCCCCTAAAAGAATGCAGCCTGAGAGGACCCCCATATAAGAATGCAATCTGCAAGTGCCCTATAAAATAATGCAGCCTGAGAGTACCCCCATAAAGGAATGAATTCTATTCCTAAGAGTACCTCCATGTACTAATGCACCCTGAGAGCCCCCCCCCCCTAAAGCAATGCAACCTGAGAGTATGCGTATGAAGCAGTGGCCGTTGGAGTTTGCCCCAGGGAGTTTGCCACTTATTGAATATTGCCCCGTCACCATTGCAGAATAAATTAAATAATCTAATAGACCTTCTTTGGAGGTAGCCTGTCATTGTTATGACAATTAAAGGGACACTTAAAATTTCCATAATGACTTCTACATGACCACATTTGTTTCCTCCTATTAAATAATATTTCCCCCTCCCCAGTTACAGGGCCTCATTGCCTTTGACTATAGAAACATGCCAGGTTTGGGGTTGTCATGTCAAATTATGAGCAATATTATTCCCCGCTGAGCAGGAACACCTGCGGGATAAGCAGCCAACTGTGAGCGGGCAAATGTCTGTCATTTGTCATCTAGAATATCTTCACTCTTCATTAGTGATGGTTCTGGTCTTGTGAAGGAGTCAGCAGGAGGCGTATTGGTTTTTGTATTTGTCCATCTAGGGGTTCGCAAACTTTTTAGTTCCAAAAACCATATTGTTAGATTTTAATATTGTACTTCTTAAAGGGGCTGCTTGTACGGAATAGCCTCATGGTGATATCACCAATAGGTGAAATGTGGCTATGACGTAACGAGGCAATGTAGTCTCACATCAATATACAATACAAGAAGACTGTCTTACTGCTGTGCGTAGAATTACATGCTGTCTATGCTGGGGCAGGGGTGGTGTCAGGAGACAGATGCCACCATGTAGTCCTTTCCAAAGTTCCTACAGATGCCTCAATATAAAGCCCTTCTCTGTCTGCTTGGCCCACCTTTCAGGATAGCCCCAGTAAAGCTAGCCACTATGTATTGGTGTATTGTCAGACATGTTTGATTGTTATGACATCATCAATGGATTTATGTACTTAAAGGGGATGAATGGTTTAGAAAACCCACTTTCAGACACCCTATTAGGGAATTCCATGGGTTCCATGTTTAGAACCCCAGTTTATTATCCAGAGCAAAGAACAGCTATAAAGACTCTCTCACTCTGGAGGACTCAGCATGTCCATACATTACACACTAATTTCAATAAGAATCATGTAATACGTCACTTCACCTGTGGTGGAGCTGTAGAGGAATTGCACACTTGATGTCAGTTTCCTCTACAGATCACAGTTGGTCAACAGGGTCCCAGCAGTTTGACACCCTGTGACCGGCTAATTATTGGGGATCAAAAGGGGATTGTCCGAAGTGAACAACCCCTCTAAGTTTCAGTGTATTTAGATGTTGGCACTTAAAATATCAATGAATTGGGAAGTTCTGCAAAAATTTCATTACTCTGTTTATTCTAAAATCTTAAATCAACATTAATAATCATGCAGGCCACAGATTGCAAAAAAGTGCTTGATTTTGTTGCAGATTTTGAACCTCTGAAATTACCTGCAGATTCTAGGACCTGGGGCATGAACAATGGTGCAATGAAGATACCTCAAAACTTAGCTTAGGGTCAGACCAAGTTACAAATATTAAAGAGACACAGAAAATGAGAACCCCAAGTGTTTGGTGACATGGTGTAGTGGTGGTCTCAACCACCACCGACGTACATTATAGGACCAAATCAGCTAGCTTTGGCCTATGTCCAGCCTCAACTAAGGCCTCCAATACTATATACACATCCTCAGTGGACATCTTGCCTCCATAACCATAACCGAGAAAGTTTATCTGAATTCTAGCAGGGTTATTGTCAGAAATGAGGACAATTTGGGCTCCATGTATGAAGCTATATAAGATGGTTATCCATTGCTGATCATGATTTTGCTAGGTTCATCCACCATCTACTATGGAAGAGCCCCCAAGAAAGATGGTCATACTAAGTGATTATTCCATCAGAAATCATTGAGCTTGACTTTTCCACCATCTTCTATGGTAACCTCCGTTCTTCACACTTTATTAGGCTTATGGAATAAAAGCCGATAAGAAAAGGAATAGAAATAAGAGGAAATGAATTGGACAGCATCAATAAAGCCAACGGCCATTAAGATGCTTGACATATCATGGTCTCTGCCATGGTGACACCTTTACGTGTACCAGACCGAATCAGAATTCACAAATTACTTGGCATTTTATCTATGTGGGAACCATTGAATCACATTCCTCGTCTTCGGAGGAATTTGAAGTCTTAGTTTGGTGTTGGCCTTCCTCTCTCTACTCATTGGTGGCCCGAATGGTGAAATATCTCCACCTGTCAGTTCCTTGGCCCGGGTTATACAGCGTGCCCTGTCTGTGCACTTTGCCTTTTCAGTCGCGTTCTACAGAGAGGAGAGGAGGGAGGCAGCTTTTGTGTAACTCCAGCAATTGATATGGTGTTTAATGGCCTCAATGACAGATTGTACCTCTCGGAATGACTTCTGTAGACACAAGACACTGGAGTCACTGACACAGCAAATCCTGAAGATCAGCCCTCCCGCACCCTCCATTGACAATTATGGCAAATACCAGCATTTTTGTTGGTTAATGTGTTTCTTGGCCCGTATTTTATGCCTTAGCCTTGTGCTTGTCACAGAACTCCTATTTTTGCATGAAGACCATCTACCGTATCCTTTCAGATCTATCTACATAATCTAATATTTTCTCACCAAACATTATCATTTACTTTATTATTATAATTTTTTAATAAAATTTTTAGACCATTACATTTTAATATTTCAATTTTTATTAGAAGGTCGACCCACACTTAAAGTTTTTTGGTTCATAAGCACCCAGCAAGGAGAAGAAGGGTAAAGGCCATCGATAGCAGATCGCTGGTGTCCGACTCTCTCCATCCCTCTTCTGTTCCATCAACCTTGGTGGTTCAAAGTATTGCAGCATTGTACCGCTCTACATTGTGGACCCCCCACTGATCTGAAATGAATGGGAACAATAAAGCATGAATTTCTTGAACCTTGAAAACCCCTTTAAGGTTGGCGGAGTTCCTGAGAAATACAATGCTGTGGGCCTTCCATCCAGCTCTAGACCTCACCTGACCACCTCTCCTTCGGAGCAACATATAGGTGAGGTGACAACTAAAGTCTATGAGAATTATGGAGTCGGATGAGTGACTATTAGACTTCAGAAGAGAGACCCACATGTGTGCATCCTTTGTTTCCAAGATAGATCAATCTAAGATAGATAGATGGATAGACAAGAACAGTCTAAGAGGAGGTGGTGGAGGTCCCTTAGGCCACCAAGTGGTGAAGGTCTCAGGTACGTGTCCCTTGGATCCCATCTATCATACAACTGTTAGCAACTGACTTTATTTTCAGGGGCCCTAAGTCACTGGGCACTAGCTATAGGGGATGTCTAAAGGGGACCCCAAACGTCCCTCTGCTACATAAGAGGACGTAAGTAGTGTAGGCTAGGTCAGGGACCTGTTACATTGGCATTGTATGGATGATATACTGGGGAACTAAACCATAAAAAGCTGGGTACTGGGCTGTAAACCAACTACCCACCCAAAACAAGTCCACCAAATTATTTACCACCAGGTAAGGGGCATTATACCACTGACCAACAGGGAAGGGAATGGACAGTGACTGGGTATCAAACCACTGAGCGCCAAACCACGGGGCACCGAGGACAACTATCGTACATCTTAAACTCAGTTCTATGTTATTGCCTTATAGTAACAAGCTCGAAGCCTGAGGCTGCACTACTGAGACATTCTAAAGACAATAGGGCAAATGTATTATCATGTCCATAGCAACCAATCACAGTGCAGCTTTCATTTTGGGTTTTGCCTTTGAAAATTGAAAACGGGGCTATGATTGGTTGCTTTGCCACAAGGACAATTTTGCTTTTAGATATGATAATAAATCGGCCCAATATAATTTCCGTCACACGCAGAATGTACAGCAGCTCATCTTCCTTCACCTCCCTGGGGTTGCCACTATTAGGAATCTGTATGGCAGTATTCCTTTAATTGTTAAAGCTGTAGGCGCATCATAAATTGCTGGACACAGATATTTTGGCGGATAATTCTAGCACTTTCCTTCTTCTTAAGATGTTACATATTATCACTACAAATAAAAAGCCTATTATCTTCGAGTCGTAGCTGTATTCATGCGATCAAAGTTGAAAAAATAATCATAAAAATATATAAAATAATTTTGCCTTTGAAACGTCGGCGTCTGTCAACAGCTTGAAATTTGTAATACATGTCGTGTGTCTGGTGAGAATATGAAAGCATTGGCGGCTACGTGAGCACAGTCGGACCGCTGTAGAAAGGACAAGTGTGCGGATGAGGGTATAATTACAGCCACAAAGCAATGGGGGCCGCGTAGAGCCTCAGACGGGAGGGGCACAGCGCAGACCCTCATTTTCTTCTTAGCTGGTGGGATTTCTTTTCTCTGGTGCAGAAGACACTGAGTAAGTGCCATTAGTTCAGAAAATTATAGCTAAAATATGCAGGAAGCTGCCGGGGTCTATTCTATAAAGGGTCCTTCTTAACTCAAGGGAAGGATAAATGCAATGCCTGTCTTTGTTTTCCAGATGTCTAATATGCTTGCATGTATTAAGCTGGAGTCGTTCAGAAAAGAGCGGGGATGTTTACTCTTCAAGTAGATTGTATACTTGAACCTTGGAAAAGTATTTGCCCCTTTGATTTGACAAATGTAATATTGGATAAAAGAAACCTTTCAACCCAAGTACTGAGTTATTATTGCAGAGTATTTAACACTCGTGTCATTTTAAAAAAGTGTAACCGGCCCTTTAAATTTAAAGGGTAGGTTCTGGTTTTGTGTACTTAAAGATATTGTATAATACGAAGGTCTGTAAGTTTATAGTGTATTTTGTGTATCAAGTCCTTATATTTTTCAGCTCTATGACAGGACTTTCAATCAGCAGTTTGTGCATGTAAATGTCCGCCATGTCTGAATTTTGTGAAGACGAGTGAGAAACTGGGAACCAAACCACTGGTCATCAGTAGCTAGGCATTAAATTGCTGTCCTCAGCAACAGGGCATCAAACTATTTGTCGCCAAACCACTGGTCACCAGTAACTAGGTATGAAATGGGTACCAAACCATTGGTCACCAAACCACTGGTTGCCAAACTACTGGTTACCAGTAACCAGACATCAAATTACTTGCACCAGGAACTGGGCACCAAACCACTGGTCATCAGGAACTGGGAATGGTATGTCTGTCAACTGGAACTGGACACCGAACCACTAATCACCAGTAACTAAGAATCAAATTATTGTGACCAGAAACTGGACGCCAATCTACTAATCATCAGGCGTTGGCCATGAAATTATTGTCAACAAAACTGGGCCCCAAACCAATAGTCACCCAGTAACTAGGCATAAAATTACTGTCACCAGGAACTGGTCATCAAACCACTGGTCACCAGTAGCTGGGTATTCAATTATTGTCACCAGTAACGGCACCAAATTACAGGCACCAGGAACTGGTCATCAAACCACTGGTCACCAGTAACTGGGTATCCAATTATTCTCACCAGTAACTGGGCACCAAATTACAGGCACCAGGAACTGGTCATCAAACCACTGGTCACCAGTAACTGGGTATCCAATTATTGTCACCAGTAACTGGGCACCAAATTACTGGCACCAGGAACTGGTTATCAAACCACTGGTCACCAGTAACTGGATATCCAATTATTCTCACCAGTAACTGGGCACCAAATTACTGGCACCAGGAACTGGGCACTAAGCCACTGATCTCCAGGAACTGGCCAGGAAATTACTGTCAACGAAACTGAGCATCGAACCGCTAGTCACCAGTAACTGGGCATCGAATTACTATCACCAAGAGCTGCGCTCCAAACCACTGGTCACCAGTAACTGGGCATCAAATTACTGTTACAAGGAACTTGTCATTAAACCACTGGTCACCAGTAACTGGGTCACAAATTATTGTCATCCAAAACTGGACACCAAACCTCTAATCACTAGGAATTGGCAATGAAATTACTGTGAGCAAAACCAGGCACCGAAGAACTAGTCACCAGTAACTAGGCATCAAATTACTGAGATGAGGGACTGGGTACCAAACCACTGGTCATCATATCACTAGCCACCAGTAACTGGGGATCAAGTTATTGTCATCAAACCTCTAGGACTGGGTACAAACCCAATGGACATGAAACCACTTCACCAAATCACCAGTAAGTGGGTATCAAACTGGACACCAGACTTCTAATCACCAGGAATTTTCCATGAAATTAATGTCAACAAAGTTGGGCACCAAACCACTGACCACCAGTAACAGGCCATCAGATTATTATCCCTAAGATCTGAACACCACCAGATTATTATCATCATCAGAGAAGCATGGAGTAGGGCATCTCATCTCATAGAAACTCTTATCTATCACCAGGAACTGGGCTCCAAAAAAATATTTTTAATCGGTCATCAAATTATTATTAGGAACTGGCCATCAAACCACTTGTCACCAGGAACTTGCCATGAAAGTAGTGTCAGCTGGGACTGGTCACCATCCATCGGTCACATACAGATCATTGCACAAAGGAGAATGGAGTTCAAAACCATTGAATGAACAAATTAAATTGGCACACAAAAAGGGGAACATTCTGCCATCTTGCCCTGGGTACCGTATAAAGGGTTTATTATTACCAGCACTTACCAATGTCTCAATACTGGTCCTTACCCGCAGAAAAAAGCCCTGTATGGGGTGTGTGGGTGACCCAGATTACACAAAATGAAATATTTTGGAATGTTTTTTTAGAATTTCTTCAAAAGATGATTTTCTGTCTTGAGTTGTCAACGAGACATCCGCTAAACATCAACTAATCCATTCAGTGAAATAATTAGGATTAAGACTGCAGTAACTGGATCAATGTCATGTGTCAGACGTGCCTAGTCTGGAGGATGTTCTGTGCCGCAAGATAATGTGGATATTGGCGTCCATCGATTAAGAGATGACAAAAGTTTTCTACAAGAATTTGGGACTAATTATCTTGAGACAAGGCAGGTGAAGGGAAACGAAAGACTGACGTCTTCATGAGCCGGAAAAATATCTATATATGTTGTCCTGGACAAACCTTAACTTGCTGCATTTACAATGACTATGACTCCCTTGGCAGCAGCTGCTTATTAAGGGGGGATTGGCGTTGAGTATATAGGTCAAAATCCAACCCATTGCACCCATATCATTTACCCATGACATGGACAGCCCATTGATTTGAATGGGTGATGTGTAATACTTCATTTGTCCTGTGGAGGAGCTATAGAGAAACTGAACATTTCCTGCCAAGTTCCTTCACACATCACATAGATCACAGAGGACACAGTAACAGGAACTGTCCAAAGTTGGCAAACCCTTTAACAATCTCAAGGGCCTTAACGTAGACCTAGAGGCATCTCATGAACTTCCCAGGCCTTGATGCGAAAATTGTGCTGGGGCTTTCTAACCATGATGTGAGATGAACCCACCAAACAGCACCTCATATCTCAACTTCCCAGACCTTAGTCCACTCAGATTGGGCTATATAACCTAAGTGGGCCGACCAAGCCTTGATGCAAAAATTGTGCAGGGGTCTTCTGACCATGATGTGGGATGAATCCACCAAACAACTAATATCTTAACTCCCCAGACCTCATCCCACTCATGTTGGGCTATATAACCTGTTTCGACTGAGTATTCTGTATACTGACGTTACTCCATAGACATAAATCCCGCCAAGATTCCTAATGATAACATCAACAGGGTCTTTGTTCCAGGTGGTGGTGTCACCTTACGTCTTATGTATTACATATTTCTCCCTGTCTATTATATGACAGCTTCCCGATCCGCCCCTGGCCCGCCATGTGTTGCACCAGCCCCCCGGGCCCACCTGTGCCGTAATCATTGCGTCTACAAGACTGAAGAATTTTCGCACACGGAGGCAGCATGGTAGCCTGCTTCTCGGCTTGAATTACTCCCCGAGGAGTCGCCATCCAATAAGTCCAACATGTTTGCAGAATGGTAAAAGCAGGCAGCAGCCAAATATTGTTCGAGGCGGCAGGAGAGACCCCTGGGAAAACATTTAATTAAAGACTCCGGGAATGCATCAAGCAAATCCCTCACATATTACATATTCCAGGTGAACAAAGACGTATTAAATAAACCCGCACTGATCAGTCCTGTGTACGCAGCTGCATCTTTATTAATAGCAACCCACCAGGCCATGTGCAGCCCCAATGAAAACTCATTTATACTAGCGGCAACGAGCGGAAATCGACAGCTTTAATTATGGGAACCATAGGGGGTAGGTGGGGACAGTTATACCCGGGCCTGGATGACTGTGAGGGCTCCTATACCGTATCCGAAGACACCAGTATTATACATGGTATATGGGGGCCCTAATACAGACTGGAGCACAGCAATTTTAAGTTGCAACTTTCACCACCTACTTTATTGACTATTCCTGGGCCCTTTGTATGCCTATTATGTCACAAAAAGTATTTATCCTATATCCATAGGACCACTGAGACCCCCACTGATCCTCAGAACAGGGGGTGTCCCACTGCTCACGTATTCAGCCTGACCGCATCCAGGCTAAATGTAGGTGTGTCAGGTGGTGCACAGTGCTCACATTCACTTCAATGGGAGCGCCGGAGATACCCAAAGTACAACACTCTGCTATCTCCGGGCCTCCCATTGAAATGAATGGAAATGTCGTCCACCACCTGACACCCCTACATTCAGCCTGACTATAGTCAGGCCAAAATGTGCAACGGGGAAAATACCCTCTGTTCTCAGGATCGGAGGGGGGTCTCAGTGGTCAGATGAATCAGGTATCTTATATATGGATAGCGGATAAAAACTTTTCTTGTCATAACCCATTTAAGTGGTCTTTTCGGGTTCTGTTTTAGGTGTTCTGATGTCTGAATTTATTTGCCCTGCTATAGAGACCGGTGAGGGCCACAGAGTGAGAGGCCAGTGATGTCTTGGCAGTCCTCAGGAGAAGTTATCATAGTGGTCTGGGCCAGGTGGAGAGAAAATGTCTCCTATGAGTCAGTGGATTAATAGAAGACATGACTGTCTGTATACTTGATCTGTATACTTGAACTGAAATGATCCGAAGCGACAAAACTTAATTTTTCTGTATCAGACTCGATGATAAAGCGACGTTTGTGGTTATTTTTAGACATTTAGCAAAATTAAATGAATGCAAAATCTTCACTCCACAACTTCAAATTGTCCCTCTCCAACACTTGCTGAGGCCTCTGATTGGTCCCAGAGGTCATGTGAGCCTCCCCACTTCAAGCCTAATGAGGCCCAGCACATGAGGAAAGGGGACAGGGATGGACGTCAGGAATAGGTGACTATGCCTCTTTTTTTGGTTTACACCTACCCGGCCACCCCTGTGTTTTCTGTAATTCATGGACAACGTCTTTAATGTGACAGTGGTAAATACGGCAGATTTGGCCGTATAGTTGCCATGTACGGTTTAGGCCGTGTACAATTTAAACATCTAGTGGGGGACAAGAAGATCTGTGACAATGGAGGTACACCTTAATAAATCTAGGCCTCATGTACATGAACCTTCGTATTTCAGTCTGTCCATGGCTGTCTGGCTTAGGCCTTCTTCATTTTGCTTGTCGTCCATTATCTGAAGCCCCTTATGGTCACAAACTCCAGTAAAAAAGAAAAATTTATTTCACATTTTTGAGGGGCACTGAATACGGTTCAGGTTTATGGTTGAGGGGTCTTCTGGAGTTATTAATTCAAGAGACCAAACATGGCAGATCTGAGATGAAGCGATCACATTACGGCGCCTGGAACAGCCGTACAATCACATGATAAATATTTAAGACCCGTCTGATTCTACAATGGGGGGACATCGAAACAGGCACATGTCAGCCGTAAAAATTATAGACCTGTCACTTTAACAAGCTAAGACGCCAAGGTGGCAATTAAAGGGAGAGAGTCCGGCCTGCTGGAATTGTCAGATAGTGTTTCTAATAAACAGCATGTGTCCATACAAATGGATTGACGACAATCAATGTACGGTGATTACAGCGTCTTACACGCGGTCATTTGGCGGCATTGATAAGACGACGTGTACCGATAACATCTACTTGGGTTTTATAGGAGGCTTTGTGAACATTGTTCCTTGTAATCTGCAGACTGTAAATGTGTCTTTAAAATCATCGGCTTCGACAGACATCCAAGCGGCAAACAAAGGCCCACAATGATACACGGCCTCTTAGTGATGCCATTATTTCCTGTGGGACACGCTGCCATTCTATGTCCTGCTGCCTTTTATCTATCTCCCAATGATAGCGGGCAGGTTACAGGACCGGAGATTGTCACCGCAGATGTGAAGATCTTCAGTTTTCTCAACGCAAAATTATTTTCATTTTCCAATTTATTTTGTCACTTTAACATCCATCTTTTGGATGCCCCAAGCCACCAGATTGCCAGTGCCAAAATTAGCGCAAGTACATTGTTTTTTCTTCTCCTACCCCTGTAAGTTTTGAAGTGCAACTTCCATGGATCGGACTTTTTTCAAGCATATACCAAAGATGCCAAGTGGACCAAGATCTGGGGGTATTTGGAGAAGTCATCATCTTGATCTTTTTGTCATGTTCCTGCTGAAAGACACTGCCATTTGAGGACACCACTGCTTTGAAAGGGGTCTGTACAATGTTTAGGTCAGTGGTACGTGTCACAATAACATCTACATGATGTCAGGACCCAAGGTTTCCCACAACATTGTCCACAGCATTATCCTTCCACCATCTTGTTTCTTCCCGTAATAGCATCTCTTCCACAGGTAAGTGACATGGACATCCAAATGATGTAGAAGAAAATGGGATTAATCAGAGCATGCCACCTTCTTCCATTGCTCCATGGTCCAGTTCTTGTGTTCATGTGCCCATCGTAGATGTTTTTGGTAATGTAACATGGGACCAGTCAGCTTTGTAGCTCCGTATCCAGCAAGCTACGGTGCTCTGTGTGTACTGACAACTTTCTGTCATAACCAGCAGGAACTTTTTCAGCAACTTGTGGTCCAGTAGCTCTTCTGCGGGACTGGACCAGACAGGCTGGACTTCACTCCTCATGTGCATTGATAAAGCTTTGGTATTCATAACCCTGACGCTAGTTCACACACAGTCCTTCCTTGGACTTCTTTTGGTAAACACTAACCACTACACACTAGAATTACCTACAACAGCAGCCATATTGGAGATGTTCTGACCCAGTCATTTGGCTATTGTCAAAGTTGCCCAGATGTTAACGCTTGTCCATGTTTCATGCTTCCAACATATCAACTCCAAGAACTGACTGGTCACTTGTTGCCTAATATATCCCTCCCCTTGACAGGAAGCTTATCTCCTGTGTCCTGTACATCGAGCATGATGAAATCCAACATTCCCATTTCCCAATCCTTTTTTTCCATTGGCATCTGCAGTTGTAGGAGACACCACCATACATGCAGAGACACCATCATACATGTAGGAGATGCCACCATACACAAAAGCTGCTAGTGCCTCTGAAATCAATGTGTTCTGACAACTTTACGTTTATGGTCATCTTTAGATTCTATGTATCTTGGTCCCCTTCTTTAAGAGGTCCACTCTTCTAGAGGACCACCCTCTTAGAAGACCAGGTTTCACTCTAATTTTGGTTGGTCTTATGAAAGAAGTTTTTATTGTATTGTCACCAAAGATAACAGCTTGTATTCCAAAGAATTCATTCATTTGTAAACTGTGCATAAATCTGAAGATACATGAAGGTTAGATTAGAAGAACATTGTCAGCGTTACATCTCCTCCAGAGAGTCCACAACATCTGTTCCGTAGACACTACAAGGAACCTTCCAGCTGCCTTATCTGAAATAAGAATCTATCACAGCGTGGCTCCTGCTTTCTGCTTATCTGACTTTGCTCCTGGACAGAGCTAATGGCCGGAGAGATAGGAGGTTGGGATTCTTATCATCCATCTCATTTCTATGGTCCTTGAGGTGTCGCTAGGTTACCAGTGGAGGTTCATGATTATGTAAGTCATAAAAAAAATCCATCTATAATAAGGATGCGTTTTAGTGTGTACAGTACTGGACCTTTTTCTGCAGTTGAGTAAAAGAAGAAAAATAAGCACTGAAGCCAAGAACAGAAATTTTTATGTTTTGGGAAGGTCATCGTGGATAGTTGGCCGCAAGATCACACGGTGGTACTGAAGTGTGACCAACAAGTGTCTCAAGATGTGCCTTGTCTTCTGTTTGGATCTTCAGGCTTTTCCATGACATGGTCATCATGAATTTATAGCTTTTTTTTTTTTTTTTTTGTCCACCTATCAGGTGTATAACAACCACCAAAGCAGCCACATTGGTCTTGCTGGGACCCGTAGACTAAAGTGAACCCAGTGCCAGCCTTCATCTCCTGGTTTGGTCCAGTAAATAACCATCAGCGTTTCTTACCGCTCCTTTCTCCATTCCTTATTCATTTTGTCTGGTTAGGGCCTGAAGTTTAGGGGTCTGGTCTTGTGTTGGAATGTATTTTTGAAGGACTTGTCATCTTCCTTCTACCACATGCCAATCTACATCTTTTGTAGTTCAATTCTCATAATAGACAATTGCACTGGACCAAGGACAGACTTATCATGTGCCCTAGATTGGGAGCTCATTGCCAATTTAGGGACTGTTTACACACCGAAATTTAGAGAGGAATTTGAGTTGATCTTCCGCCTCGAATTCCTCTCCAAATTCGGGCCCTGTGTAACATACAGTGCAGATTTACTCATTGTTTAGCCTCAGACACAATGGAGTGAATTTATTAAGACTGGGACTCCGGTGTCTTAATAAATCAAGTATACACCCGTGCTCCAAAATGGAAATCCTCACCAGTCAGGAACTGGCGTAGATTTCCTATAGAACTCACAACTGGTCTAAGTTATAATAAATATGTCGGGCTGAGACGACCCCCTGGCCAGCCCCAATCTCTGCCCTGGTCCACCCACTTTAGGGATACAGCAATTTGAATCAGTTGTGGAATCTATGGGAAGATTGAGCAGAGCACTTCTTTATCCAGTGTCCTGAAAAATAAGGCTGCGTTCCTATCTTTGGCGGAGTCTCAGTTGGAGAATCTGTCGAAGAAACTGATGAAAATTGTCGAAGAAGAAATTTCTGCACGCAGAACTTTTTTTCTGCTGCTTTCAGATGGTGGAAACCCGACGGACCCCATTATAGTAAATGGTGCCCACTGGGCTTCGTGTGTAACTGTTTTTGCGGTCCGGATCTCTTGTCGGAGAGCCCATGCTAGTGTGACCCTAGCATAAGAAGTGTCCACCGCTGCCTCCCATTGAAAACAATATGAAACAGATTCTAGACAGAAACTGAAGCTGGAGGAGGAATCTGCCTCAAAATCAGCTGCAAATTCCTCTGTGTGAACGGTCCCTTAAAAGCACTATCCTACCGTCTATTAGGTTGCATGTAAGGAACTGAGCTAATGGATTTCATTGGTGGATTATTAAAGAGACAACCCCTTTCAGAAGGCACCACCCCCAGGGAACCAGCTATAGATATTTGCCCCTTATCTCGCTTTTGGAAATTTTGCCAGGGGAAGACATGACAGGGCTTAATAGGGCATACAGGGGTACTTCTCAAATGATAATCCTTGAATAGGGTGCTTCATGCTAAATTATTCAAGACCAAGGGTCCCATCTACTGTTCCCTCGTGGGGCCTGTGTCTGCCCCTGCCTTGGATATCTTTTCCAGGTGTTTGCAGCCAAGGTGGTATCATAGGAACGGCAATGCTATATGTCTGGTCAGGTCACAATTCTCTGCCCACCCCCAACATGTTGCAAAAATATTATGAATGGGATTGTGTTTCACAAAAGGCGCTCCGAGTTTGGAGAAGGGGTGTGGATGTGACAACAAGGATCAATGAGCTGCTACATAAACACACGCTTTGAGGTCGGTCACATGTGAAGGAAATTCCTTTCCCAAACAGTAAAAGATGAAAAACCAATTCCACTAAAACAAAACGCGTCCTCCAGACTCATCCCAGTGCATGCTGGGAAGCAGCAGGCACGCCACCTGCTTCTCTTTCACACTCAGCAGGTCTCGGCGGGGGACAGACTATCAGACAGGCAGGGATTTCTGTTTACCATGCACAAAAATGACTACAAACCTGCAGTCAGCGCCATCCCGGGCACTGGAAGGGATGAAGGTCACCGCCGCCTGCCAAGACCGGGATCTTCTCAAGTTCAACATTTTCTCAGCTGCGTTAAAGGTTACTAAAGAAAATATATTCTTCCTGTGTCGTGTTCAGCATCCTCAGCGCGGAGACATCATTTCCCTTATTTTTCTTTATTTTGCAAAAAAAATAAAAATTTCATGGACATTTCTTTAATCATAGGAGACTTTTTTTTTTTTCTCCCAGTTTTTGTAAATTACTGCAAAGTGTTAACGTTTGCAAATATAGCTGCTTATCCCAGAAACAGCGCCACCCCCGTCCATGTGTTGTGTCTGGGACTGCAGCTTAGTTTCAGTGAAGTGAATGGATCTAAGCTGCAATACCACAAATAACCTGTGGTCAAGGGTGGCACCGTTTCTGGAAAAAATAAGCCAAGGTTTTTGGATCCTGAACAACTTCTTGGGTGGTTCTGCAGAGGGACTGGCACTCCTTAAGGAGATCCATCAGGACTAAGTCTTGCTGGCAGTGCATCATGGGAAAAAAATATGCAAATAGCTGTCACAGGGAAAGACAACTATGTTGCAAGTGCCATCAATAGGTCACAGTGAAACTTTAACAGGACCTTGACTAGGGATTGCCAAACCTTGTGTCCACTTATGCAACTGTTTCAGGGTGTTTGCCCCCTATCTGTGCAGAATAGGATTTGGGCGTTTGATTCAGTTGGTCAAAATCCTTCTCTGTAGTGATTTAGGGGCAGACACCCCAAAACTGCTGGATGCAACATTTGGTTACTATTCCTAGTCCTGTTTCAAGGTTTGTTAAAGGGGACCCTTCGCCACCTCCACCTCTTGCATCCTATGATAGTTTACACTCCACTGATTCCAAAACAGTTGGAATTTTTTCTCTAGTCCCCACCGTTCTCGAGCAATCAGTGTTGTTAGTTTCACCGCCCTGTATGCTAATTATACTCTATCTATTATCAGTTGGGCGGTCTTTACTGTAGCAGGTAGTCAGGGACCGCCTACCTCACAGCAGAGAGCATGATTGTGCTAAAATTAACAGAACTGATTACTCAGGAATGGTGGGGGCTAGAGAAAAAATTCCAAATGTTCCAGAATCAGTGGAGATGCGCCTATTGAAGAATGCAAAGAGTTGGAGTTGGTGGAGGTGGTGAAAGGTCCTCTTTAAAGAGTAGAACATTGACTTAAAGGGAGCTACCTCCAATAGGTGGCACTAGAGAGAGAATTCTCTTTTAGAGAGCTAATTGTATATCATGGGGTAGTTCCAAAATGAGTGCAGTACGAGCCACAGGATGGTCTCTACATAGTAGTGCAAGGAACACATGGGTTCTAGATCTGAGACTGTTTAACGTGTAAATGCGCCAGTCTCGGTTGCTGCCAGGAGATTTGAGTTACACCCTTGACTGTGAACACTACTATGGGGTGCAAGATTTGGGTACTTCATTCTAAGAACACAAGACTGTCTCAGGTTGTGAACCGAGAGCAAGGCAGGTGGTTTGGACTCCGCAACCAGAAATGAACGCACACGCGGTAGTTCAAGAAAAAAAAAATATATTTACTATAAGTTAATAAAGGCTAGTTAAAGGTAAAATGACATGGATAAAGACAAGCAAAATATACAATATAGCATGAACAATTTCAAGGCAAATTCTGCAATGGTTTCTACTTTTACTCTGTCCACTTCTGCAGTATGGACACTGAATGAACAATATACTCAAAACTATCCCTAACTGACCCTGACTTCACATTTGGGTGCACCCCCTTTTCCCCAGTGGTCCAGGTGGACCGCTTACAGTCCGTAGAAGCTCGTGGTAGGGCCCAAAGTCGGTCCTTTCTTTTATAGTGAAGCGTCCTCCCCTCACGGTTA
>CAMRHE010001884.1:0-23119 GCA_947044405.1 Leptodactylus fallax | reverse complement strand
GTACAGTGATCTGTAATACGGGGGCACCTCAGGGTACGGTTCTCGCCCCTTTCCTCTTCACACTGTACACTGCAGATTTTGGGTGCAACTCATCCAGCTGCTACCTACAGAAGTATTCTGACGACTCTGCAATAGTGGGTCTCATCACAGATGATGATGACAGGGAGTACAGAGAACTGAACCGGGATTTTGTGGACTGGTGCCACCGGAACCACCTGAAGATTAACGCGGGGAAGACCAAGGAGATGGTGGTGGACTTCCGCAAAGGCAGAAGCCCTCCTAAACCAGTGGACATCCTGGGGACGGGCATCGAGATTGTGAACACCTATAAGTACCTGGGTTTGCTCCTTAATAATAAGCTGGACTGGGCAGATCATATGGAGGCCCTGTACAGGAAGGGCCACAGCAGGCTCTACCTGCTTAGGAAGCTGAGAGCCTTTGGAATCCGGGGGGCACTTCTTAGAACTTTCTTCAACTCGGTAGTGGCATCAGCCATCTTCTTTGGAGTGGCCTGCTGGGGGAGCAGTATATCAACCAGGGACAGAAATAAACTTGACAAGCTGATTAGAAGGGCCAGCTCTGTCCTGGGGAGCCCACTGGACCCAGTGCAGGTGGTGGGTGACAGACCCCCCCCCCCTTTTTTTCCTGGTTTGTTTTTTTTTTTTTTTTTTTTTTTCCTTTCTATCTAATGATCTGTCTACAGTATTTATATATGTAAGGTATCTATGGTATTTACCCAATGTCTATCTATCTATCAATCCATCTATCTAAAATATCTATCTATCTATCTATCTATCTATCTATCTATCTATCACCTATCTAGCTATCTACGTACAGTATCTATCTGTTATCTATCTATCTATCTATCACTATGTACAGTATTTATCTATGTACAGTATTTATCTATGTAAGGTGTCTATCTATGTACAGTATCTATCTGTTTCATATCTATCTATCTTATAGTATCTATTTTTCTCTCTATCTATCTATCTACAGTATTTATCTATCTATTTATCTACCTATCTATACAGATACATACACTATCTATCTTATAGTATCTATCTATCTACACTATCTATTTATGTAAGGTATTTAACTATTTAAGGTATCTATGTATGTAAAGTATCTGTTTCATATCTATCTATCTATCTATCTATCTATCTATCAATCATCTATCTACATTATCTATCTATCTATCTATCTATTTATCTACAGTATTTATCTATCTATGTATTAGTATCTATCTATCTATCTATCTATCTATCTATCTTATAGTATCTGTCTATTTATTTATCTATCTATCTACAGTATTTATCTATGTAAGGTATCTATCTATGTACAGTATCGATCTGTTTCATATCTATCTATCTATCTATTGTCGGGGGGTTAAGTTCCCCCGGGATGGATGTCACCGTAATCCTAATTAAATAAAGAATAATATCGAGCTCGAGGAAAACAAACTACAGACACGCCCAGGAGTCTAGTAAGAATGATTTTGTTTATTGTATAGTTCATACAAGTTTTAAAGGCAAGTTGGTTACACAACAGTCATGTGACCAATGTACATATTTGGTCTTTCCGGTTCCGCTGCTAAACAGATTTGTTCAGTTTCTCATAACAACATCTCTCCTTGAATTTTGTGGATGTTTCCCCTTATCTTTTCCTGAGAACAACAGTACTGTTGAATGCTGTCCCAGTGTCTGCTTCCTATCTTATCTTCTAAACTGTGCAGGCTATCTGCAGACTATTTCATTCTCTGTGTATAGAGTGTATAGAATATAATACAAATTATATTTTAACCCTCACAATTCCCCCATTTTAGGACTTTATTTTTAATCAAGTTCAATGAATACCTTCACACTGTTTGTGTGCCATCTTTGATGGATTCTCCATTGAAGAGGTTAAAAATAACATCCTATCTTACATATTGGTTAACTGTATTCCATTTCCTTCTCAGCGCTTCAACTTTCTTGCAATGTGAAGCGTGTATCCAGGTAGATTTTCCCTCCAACTTTACTGAGGTGGCAGTTGTCAGCAATATCTGGAAGGGGCCATCATATCTGGGTTCAAGAGATTTCCTGGTGTGTCTTTTTATAACTACCCAATCTTCAGGCTGCAGATTATGGGTACCTGTAAGATCGGAAGGGTCTGGAATAGAAGAAAACACTTGATCGTGTGTTACTTTTAATTTTTGACACAGATTTTGTACATAGCTGGCAATGCTGTCATAGTTAAGCTGTAATGTCTGAGGGAAGTACAATCCTGTTTTTGGGTGCACTTCCAAACAATATTTCAAATGGTGACAACCCTGTCCTCCTGTTAGGAGTAGTTCTTACTGAATATAAGGCTAGAGACAGGCATTCAGGCTAGGGCTTTCCTGTCTCTGCCATGACTTTCTGAGTCTTCAACTTGAGTGTACCACTCAACCTTTCCACTTTGCCTGAACTCTGAGGATGGTAGGGTGTGTGGAAAGCTTGCTCAATCCCTAGTGCAGACATTATTTCTTTCATTATCTCACCTGTGAAATGCATACCTCTGTCAGACTCAATCACCTCGGGCACTCCAAACCTGCACACAAGCTCGGACATCAGTTTCTTGGCAGTTGCTTGTGCGGTTGCTTTGCTCACAGGGTAGGCCTCAGGCCATCCTGAAAACAAATCCACACAGACCAATACATACTCGTATGTTCCAGACTTAGGCAACTGTATGTAATCTATCTGTATCCTCTGAAATGGGTACAGGGATTTTGGTGTACACTTGGTGGGTGTTTTAACTACCTGTTCTGGATTGTGTAGAGCACATATGTGACATGCTTTTACGTGATTGCTAGCAGCTCTTCCAAAACCTGGGGCAAACCATAATTTACCCACTAATGACTCCATGGCATTTCGAGAGGCATGCACCTTACCGTGGGCCGAGCCAGCCATCTGGGGGTAGACTGCTGCGGGCAGACATAATCGATCCCCCAGTTTCCACATACCATCACCTTCTGTAGCACCTGCTTTCTTCCGTCTTTCAGTTTCCACACTGGTAACCTTTGAGTACAGCCCTTTTGGGTCTGCTTGGTCAATGTCCATTTTGCTCACCTGGTTGGGACCCCTTCTGGCCAGTAGTGCTGCAGCCTTGGCTGCTCTGTCAGCTCTCTCATTTCCACGGCTTTCAGGGTCCCTTCCTTTTGCGTGAGCTCTGACTTTCACAATTGCCAGCTGCTTTGGGAGCAGTATGGCCTCCATCAGTCGACTTACCACATCTCCATCTTTAATTGGCTTGCCCTGGGCCGTTAGGAAGTTCCTTGACCTCCATATCGGACCATAATCATGTGCGATGCCAAAAGCATACCTGGAGTCAGTGTATATGTTGGCTGTTCTACCTTTGGCTATCTTACAAGCCTCCATAAGGGCTTTAAGCTCAGCTTCTTGGGCTGACATTGCAGTGACCCAGAGCGGCCACTGAGGGTTAATCTAGGGCCCTCCTGCTCCTGTGGCCATGGACTTCCACCTGGGCGCTGCCAACAGCACTTCCCCTATGTTTCTCTGTCATTTTCTGGGTTCTGAAGTATATTGTGTATTACATGTACTAAATGGTTGATACTGCATTTCCTCCTTAAGAATTTCACATGTGATATTGTACATTGCTACCTTAAGTTGGTTCCACCAATCACCAGTCTATCTCCACCCCTAGGGAGGAGCTAGTCTCCCCCTGTAGTGTGTGTGTGTGGACCTAGAGTCCAAGGAGGACACATCCTGTACTCTGCTCTCAGGCCTGTACAGGCCCCAAAACTACTACTACTGCTCTCATCATCCTTTCTGAGCGTTCTTCTTCAATCCAGAAGCTGCAGGTCCCTTCCAGGTCTCAGTTGAGGTCTGGTTTCCAGTTGTACCTTGGGCCAGGAAGTTGTATCCCGCCAGGGCAACCGTACTGAAGTGCCTGCACTCCACCAAGGGCCTGTCCAGCCAAGTATCTACTCTAGCCCCGCAAGCTGAGGATTATCTCTTCCAGAACCTTCTACCTGCCTTCCAAAGGTTTCCTTCCGCAGACAGAGAGGATTACACTACTTCTTCTGGGCCTCCCTGTAAGCTGGTAGCCTTTAATGAGTCACTCAGCTACCGCACCCCAAGGACTCTGCGCAAAACCGTAAGTCCATTTTCCCGCGGCGAGCCAAACCACGAAGCCTCACGCTTGTTGTAACCCACAAGGGCCGGAACTCTGTTTTTCTTCTATTTTCAATCTCCTAATAGACTCTCAACTCTGTCGTTGCTATTAGCAACCGTCCAACTACTGCCCCCAACATCTGCCTTAAGGGGAATTATAGACTTGGTGCATTGGTGAATCACATACTTGAACGTGCCTTGAACTGCATAAGGTTTTGCACTACTTGACCAGCTGCTGAAGCACTGTATTGTTGTAAACTGACTTTTGCACTAAGTAAAGACTTTACCTGGTTATCCTAACTCTGTGTGGTCGATGTTCCTGCACACTGCACCTGGGTAACACAGATGAGTGAAAGGGAGTGGAGAATCAGGGACTACACCGGGACTACCCCTCGAGCCAAGTGACACTACACTACCCGTTGCCCCTGGTTACCACAACATGTGTGGTGGAAGAGCTTCTTGGACTATAATGTCATGTTCAGTGACTACAGCATACCCTGTAACAAATTTGCCTTCATCTGTCAGATACCTTGAGCCGTCCACAAACATCTCATAATCAGGATTTTGTAATGGCACATCCGTGACATGGTCAAATCCCACTGTTTCCTGTGACATAAGAGCCACGCAATCATGCTCATGCTAGCTGTCAAACAGTTCTTCTTCAGAGAGGGAATTTAAAAATAACTCATCCTCCACTCCCCCTTTTGAATCATGAACTCCTACAGGAAGAAGAGTTGCAGGATTCAAAGTTAAACAGCGTTGAAAAGAGATGTTTGAGGAGGACTGCAGAGCAAATTCCATTTTGCACTGCCGTGCCAAAGAAAGGTGACGTCTGTCTACTTGTGTGAGGATAGCATGGATGTCATGAGGTGTATACACAACCAATAAATGATCTAGGACAATGTCTGAGCTCTTGTCAAGCAACGCTTGTACCCAGAGGACAACCCGCACACAGGAGGGGGTCCCCCTGGCTACAGCATCTCACCGTGAGCTGTAATAGGCCACAGGGCGTTTCTTATCCCCGTGTTGTTGTGTGAGAACTGCAGTTGCATGTCCCATCATCTCAGTCACGTAGAGCTGAAAATGTTTCTGATAGTCAGGTAGGCCTAAGGCCGGAGCACTGACTATCTGCAACTTCAGCTGGTAAAACGCATCCAAGGCCTCAGATGTGAGGCTGAATGGTTTTGAGGAGAGGCAATCATACAGAGGTTGCATGGTCAGAGATGCAGATCTGATCCATGGCCCACAGTAGGATACCAATCCCAAAAAGGTACGTAGCTGAGCATGAGAGGTTGGCACCTACATGCCTCTCACCACCTTGGTCCTCTCATCTGACAGGTGCTTGGTACCCTGGCCAAGACGGTGTCCCAAAAACAACACTTTTTGTTTGCAAAATTGCAACTTATCCTTGCTGGCCTTGCAGCCGTTCTTGCAGAGGAAACACAACAGGCTGATGGTCGCTGCTTCACAGGTTGATTTGTCTGGAGCACAGAGAAGAAGGTCATTAACATATTGTAACAAAACAACATCATTACGTGGTGGATACCAAGTACTCATGATTAGTGTAAGACATCGTGTGAATTGGTTAGGACTGTTTTGCGCCCCTTGTGGTAGTACTGTCCAGGTGTACTGTTTTCCCCTAAATGTGAATGCAAACAAATACTGGCAATCGGGGTGCAAAGGTACGGAAGGAAAAAAAAAAAAAAAAAAAACATTGCAAAGATCTATAGCGCTGTAATAAGTGGTTCCAGTAGGGACAGCTGATAACAGGGTATGTGGATTGGGCACTACATGTGTTTCAAGTAATGTCACTTTGTTCAATTCCCTGAGATCATGAACCATACGGTATGTGTCTGGTTCTCCCTTCTTGCCCTTTTTCTTTACTGGGAAAAGAGGAGTGTTAGCTACAGAAGTACATCCCTTCAATGCCTCTGCCTTCACTAATTCTACTATTGTTACTGCTATGGCATCCTCTTGGGCATGAGTCAAAGGATATTGTTTAATCCTTGGTGGCTGAGCTCCAGGTTTCAGGGTTACCATAACAGGGGGTACATCCAATTTACTTAAATCTGTTTTCCCAGTTGCCCATAATGCTGTTGGCACTTGGGATAACAGTACATTTTCTTCCTCAGTGAGGACAAAAATACAATTTGGTGTACTTAACTCAGCAGATAAACACAAAATCTCATGATTGGTATGTGTGACCTTTACATATGCTTCCCCTGATGGATGCAGCATGATGTTACAACCTAATACTCCCATCACATCTGTACCAAGAATGTTATCTGATGTGTCTGAGACTAAATACTTAGTGAGTATCCTGCTACCCTGAAATGAGGTTTCTACAGGATCAGTTTGATCTAAAGTGACTGGTAGCCCCGATACCCCTTGAACCACCTGGCTGTCTCCTGAGAGTGGTAATTTGAATGTGCCGGCATCCTGTTTGCTCACACATGATTTTGTTGCCCCAGTGTCTATCAAAAATGGCACCTCCTTTCCATTAATCAATACAGGTTGAAAAATCTGAATTCCCCTATCCTGTTAGGACAAAAGTGTTGGTATATACTGTATACATATATATGCAACAGATAGACTTATTTGTGTGCAGGAGGAGTTTACATCTATCTGACAGTAGATGGTGATGTTATTAGTGTTATATGCTGAATAGAGTGTAATGGTATGCTATGTGAGACTTGTTGTACCTTGCTTTTATCTCTCTATTGTAAAAGGTCCTATTTACTTTCAAGTTTTGCTGTGTTAACGTTTTGATGCTGTTTACCTCATGTTCTAAGAAGTAAATGCTGATTATCCCATATAATCTACTCTCAAGCTTCTTCTGTGACACAACTATGCAACAGGTTATGGGCCCAGGCATAGAAGACAAAAAGACCCAGTGAATGCAAAAGGATTCTTCAGAACAATTCTCTCCAAACAAGTAAGACAAGTTAAAATGACCAGCAATTCAGAACTCAGACTTACAGTAGCTAAACTGAACAATGAGAACTATCAGTTATGGAAGTTCAAAGTGGAGATGTTATTGTCTAAAGATGATTTATGGGATGTAATCACTACAGATAGACCCAATGATAATAATGAGACATGGGATAAGAAAAACAGACAAGCAAGAGCTACTATCAGCTTATTAGTGGAAGATGATCAGTTAATCCACATAAGGAATGAGAATACAGCAAAGGGAATGTGGGAAGCATTGAGAAAGTTACATGAAAGATCCAGCTTAAATCACAAATTGTTTCTGCTAAGGAAACTTTACAAGATGAGATTAAGTGCACAGGAAGACATGCAGGAGCACATAAACTCCATGATGGAAGTGATAACACAGCTGAGATCAGTTGGTGAAGATATTAAAGAAAGTCATGTAGCAGCAATATTATTGTGTAGCTTGCCGGATTCATACACTGCTTTGATAAATGCACTAGAAACAAGACCTGAAGCAGACATTACACTAGAGTTTGTAAAAACACGACTCATAGATGAATACCAGAGAAGGAAAGAACAAACAAATGATTCCACAGAAAAGGACAGTGTAAATGCTCTTAAAATTACAGATAAGAGGACCTATAAAACAGAAACAAGAGAATGTTTCAGATGCAAGAAAAAGGGACATTTAAAGAAAGACTGTACTATATGGAAAGCAGAACAGAAGTTATACCATAAAGAAAGTAAACAGAAGGTGAAAAGCACAATATCTAACCCACATGCAGATCACTGGAATGGTACATTTAAAGTAACCGATAAAAGGTTATCAATGAGTTGGTATATTGACTCAGGAGCAACAAGTCACATGACAAGTAATAAGAGCTTCTTTACTGAACTTGATCTAAATAAGAAGGAAGCTATTTACCTTGCAGATGGGAGCAAAATAACCGCGGAAGGTACTGGACAAGGAATGCTAATCTATTCTGATAAATTTGGGCATAATTCAAAGATACTAGTAAAGGATGTGTTATATGTTCCAGGACTAGATGGAGGACTATTATCTGTAAAACGTCTAACAGCTAAAGGACTTACTGTAAAATTCAAAGATGATGAATGTACAATCCTAGCAGGAGACAAGATAATAATAAATGTAAAAGCAGGTGAACAATTATATCATCTAGACACATTAAAGGAACAGATGAAGTTATGTACACACGATCACAAGAATTGTATTCACATGTGGCATAGACGCTTAGGACACAGACATCCTGAGAGTATCATGGCATTACAGAACAAAAATTTGACAAAAGATCTGTTGATATCTGATTGCTCAATTATTGTAAGATGTGAATGTTGTATAAAATCTAAAGCTACAAGAGTGTCTATACCTAAAGAGAGTGAAACAAAAGGCACAAAACCACTTGACTTGGTGCATACTGATGTATGTGGATCCATGAAAGTAACCACATCAGGAGGTAATAGATATATGGTGACTTTTATAGATGACTACTCAAGATACACAGTCACGTACTTAATAAAGAACAAAAGTGAAGTTTTCAGTAAATTAGAAGAATACGTGTCAAAGTCGTATAATAAGTTTCAGAGGAAGCCAATCATCATTAGAAGTGATAATGGAGGTGAATTCACAGGACACCAAATAGAGAACTATTTAAGACAGAATGGAATAGAGCATCACAAAACTGTTCCATACACACCTGAACAAAATGGCGTAGCAGAAAGGAAAAACAGAACTCTGACTGAAATGATAAGATGCATGCTAACAGATTCCAAACTACCAGAGAAATACTGGGGTGAAGCAGCAATGACAGCTACTTATCTGCAAAATAGACTTTTTTCAAGAAAACTGGAAAAAAACCCTTATGAACTGTGGTGTGGTAAGAAACCAAGTGTGAATCATTTAAGAGTTTTTGGTTGCAAAGCTTTTGTTTTTGTTCCAGAAGAGAAACGCTCCAAACTTCAAAACAGAGCCATAGAAGGAATATTTGTTGGATATAGTGACAACTGCAAAGGATACAGAATCCTAGATCCTAAAAAAGACAGAGTTACGGTGAGTAACAGTGTAACATTCATTGAAGATCTAAATGATAACATTATGACATCACTGGAAATGAGAAATGAGAGAGACAACAGTGATATAAGTGCAGGAACATCTGATGAAAAAGAAGTTGAAATTGATAAAGTTCAAAATACTGAAAGTGAAGAGATAGAACTACAGACAGACACAGAACCAAGACGTTCGATGAGAGAAAACAAAGGAAAACCACCAGTACGTCTTTCATACAAGGCAAGTACAAATAAAGTATATGAACCTACATCTTGGGAGGATATATCTCAACTTTCAGAAGAAGAGGCCAATAAGTGGATAAAGGCTACAGAAACAGAAATGAAATCCATGCATGATTCAAAGACATGGACACTGACAGAATTACCAAAAGGGAGAAAAGCTATAGGATGTAAATGGGTTTTTAAAGTTAAATACCAAACAGATGGCACCGCTGAACAATACCGAGCAAGACTCGTAGCTAAAGGTTATTCTCAAAAATACGGAGAAGACTATGATGAAACATTTGCTCCGGTTGTCAAGCATACTACAATCACAACTTTGCTTGCGGTTGCAGCTACTAAAGGAATGGAATTGAAACATCTGGATGTAAAGACAACATTTCTGAATGGAGATTTAACAGAAGAAATTTACATGGAACAACCTCCAGGATTCAAAGATAAAGAGAAACCAAACATGGTTTGTAAGCTACAGAAAAGTATATACGGTTTAAAACAAGCTGCTAAAGCGTGGAATGATAAAATCACTGAAGTGCTCATAAATGAACATTTTCTAAGAAGCAAAGCGGATCCCTGTCTATACACAAAGAAACTAGATGACAGATGGATCTATGTACTGATATATGTTGATGATATTTTAGTTTGTTTTGAAAGAGAAAGGGATGAAGCTGAAATACGGAAAATTTTGGATCAACACTTTGAGATCAAAGATCTGGGAAATGTGAAGCATTACCTAGGGATACAGATAGAAAGAGAAGAAGATGGGAGTTTCCAACTTAACCAAAATCACATGATCAAAGATATAATAGAAACATTTGGACTGAAAGATGCGAAACCAGTAAAGTCTCCAATGGAAACTAATTATCTGAAGGAAATTAAAAGTGAACAAAATATGTTACCAGATAATGAGCTATACAGAAAAGCAATGGGAAAA
This sequence comes from Leptodactylus fallax, assembly GCA_947044405.1. Lineage (NCBI taxonomy): Eukaryota > Metazoa > Chordata > Amphibia > Anura > Leptodactylidae > Leptodactylus > Leptodactylus fallax. The sequence goes on along the minus strand of CAMRHE010001884.1, from coordinate 12,796 downwards.
TTACTATATTTAGCGACTGTTACAAGGCCAGACATTGCAGCAGCAGTAGGAATTTTGAGCAGAAAAGTGTCAAACCCCAATGAAATGGATTGGAAAGCTGTAAAGAGAGTAATACGTTATCTGAAAGGAACTAGCAACGTTAAACTGAAACTACCTGCAAGTGATGAATGCGTTTTAACTGGATATGTTGATGCAGACTGGGCTGGAGAGCCAATTGATAGAAAATCTACCAGTGGCTATCTTTTCTTACTCTCGGGCGGACCAATTAGTTGGACTAGTAAAAAACAATCTATAGTAACACTATCGTCTTCAGAAGCAGAATATGTAGCCGCCGCTCATGCGAGTCAAGAAGTTCTTTGGTTAAGACAACTACTAAGAGACTTAGGACAACAACAGTTAGGACCAACAACGTTACATGAAGACAATCAAGGATGTCTTGTTCTTGCTCAGATGGAAAGAGTTAATCCCAGAACTAAACACATTGATGTGAAGTTTCATTTCTTACGGGCTCATCAGGAACAAGGAATTCTGAATTTAGAATACTGCCCAACTGAAGATATGACAGCAGATATTTTCACAAAGGCGTTGAGTGCTGAAAGACACCAGAGACTGATGAAGAGATTATATTTAACTGAATAAGTTCTTACTGTTGAGAAAGGGTGTTGGTATATACTATATACATATATATGCAACAGATAGACTTATTTGTGTGCAGAAGTTTACATCTATCTGACAGTAGATGGCGATGTTATTAGTGTTATATGCTGAATAGAGTGTAATGGTATGCTATGTGAGACTTGCTGTACCTTGCTTTTTATCTCTCTATTGTAAAAGGTCCTATTTACTTTCAGTTTTGCTGTGTTAACGTTTTGATGCTGTTTACCTCATGTTCTAAGAAGTAAATGCTGATTATCCCATATAATCTACTCTCAAGCTTCTTCTGTGACACAACTATGCAACATTTCCCTGTCAGGATCAAAGGGTTCAGGGTTAACCTCAGGCAAGACATCACCAATATTAACATTTTTAGGACATGGTAGCCCCTGCTTTTTCCACATATCCCAAAACAAAGCAAAATCCCTCCCTACGATCACACTATGGAACAGGGATTTAACCACACCCACTTTGTGAGAGGCGGTGCCAGAGGCAGTTTTTATGGTGACCTCTGCAATAGGGTACTCCCTAGTTTCACCATGTATACATAAGACCCCAATAGTCTGTCCACTGTACAGTGCAGGGTCGACCAGTTCATGGTACACTAGGGTTACCAGGTTCCCAGAGTCCAGGAGAGCCAGTATAGCACGCTCTGTTACAGTCACTGTGCACATTTGTAGTTCAGTCGCGGTTTCTGCAGAACAAGCAGGTTGAGCAAACATGGAAACCCGCCTAGAGCTGTTGCAGTCCATAGGCTCAGTCGTCAGGGGACAGTATGCAGCAACATGACCTAGTTCATGGCACCGCCAACATCTGAGATGGTATGGGTCTCCATTTTGAGACCTGGGCTTAGAGTCCACAGTCCCTGCTGCCTGTTCCCCCTCTGAGCGTCCTCCCCTCATAACCTTCCTCACCCCCAAAGTAGTCTTACCCGTCTTGGGGTTAACAGGTCTGGGAGACGTCTGCAGTAGCTCCTCAGTGGCTCGGTACCGTTCCAACAAACACACAAGCTGGTCAGCTGTGGTAGGTCCCGCTTGTCCAACCCAGCGCGGAATCTGAGGTGGCAGCGATCTGGTGTACTTGTCAAGTGCTACTCTCTCCACCATCTGTGCCGGAGTGACCTCCTCAGGCTGAAGCCACTTCTTTACTAGATATATCAGATCATGCATCTGGGATCGGGGTGGAAGACTCTCAGAGAAAGTCCAGTGGTGCACTCTCCCAGCACGTACATGCATGTTCACACTAAGACGTGCCAAGATCTCACCTCTCAGCTTGGAGTAGTCCTTAGCCTCCTGTTCACACAGGTCATAGTAGGCCTTCTGAGGTTCCCCAGTGAGAAAGGGCACCACAACATCGGCCCATTGATCCTTAGGCAGTCTCTCCCGCTCGGCCACTCGCTCAAAAACCTGAAGATATGCCTCCACGTCAGTCTCCTTTTTAATCTCTCCTGCAGCCTTCACCCAAGACATAGAGAAAACCAAAAAACTGGGTGTGTGTCTCTTTAAGACTGTTTAAAAATTGGGTTTGCCCGCATCCGAAGCACCATATGTGGGGGAGGTAGCTTGGTAGCAGCGCAGGTACGTACCCAAACAGTCAGACAGGGACACAAAGCTCTGGTGCAACAGGTTTATTAAAAAAAAAAATGGCAAAAATAAATAAACCTTACAACAGGTAAAACAGGCGAAGTAAACACAGCCTTAACTTCAGGCAAATAAGAAAACAAAATCCTGCTCGTCTGAGCCTCTAACTGAACAGAAATAATCCTAGCTATACGTGTGGCTTGCTCCAGCCACACGAACAAAACAGCAACAAGGCCCAGGTCTCACCAGACTCTCAGCTCCAGACAGACCCAGGCGCCTCCACTCTCTTCCAGGGTCTGCCTTGAAGTGCAGGCTCTGTAGGCTTTTATGGGCCAGTAATGAGGCCTAGGACTTACACTTGGGCTGAGGCCTACTCAAAACCTGCCCTGGACCAGTCATATGTTAAAAACCGGGGGCTAATATAGCGAGACTCCAGTACTCTGCCAGTCACCTTCTCACAGTGTATATACAGTATATATATATTTGATTTATGTAATATTATGGCACTATACAAGTAAGCTAAATAAATAATAATGTGTTTGGATATAAACAAAAATATAAATTCTAAAAAAAAACAAATATTTTGGAATAATTATCAAAAATAAAATGAACAAAATGGGCAGTGCGGTGGCTCACTGTAGCCTTGCCGCACTGGAGTCCTAAGTTCGAATCCAGCCAAGAGCAACATCTCCAAGGAGTTTGTATGTTCTCCCTGTATTTGTGTGGGTTTCCTCCATGTATTTCTTGTTACCTCCAACACTCCAAAGACATACTGAATTTAGATTGTGAGCCCTACTTGAGACAGAGTTGACAATGCCTGTGGAGTACAATGGTGTTATACAAGTAAGCATTTTATTGGGGTGATATATATTTATATATTCTCTCCTTTGTGGGTCACTGTATTAAAGGATATGAGTGTAAGAACACAGTAGGAATAATTTTAAAAAGTGCAATACGGTAATGAGGAATATAGCAGAATCCATTACAGCCATGTACCTACATGTTATCTTGCACTGATGTTTTCAAATTGTAGAAAGTTTTTGATATTAACTTCTACACCTCGTAATGGCTAAGGTCTTATTCGCTCAAATTTACACTTTTAGTGGTCATTATAGGGTAATTTTCAGAACAATGGACCTTATGCTGCTATTCCCAAGTCCTATTATTGATTGTTTTTACAGATCTCTCAATAGACTTAAGTCTATGTTGGATCCATGAAAACTGATTCCCATCCTACGCAAAATGGCCATTAAAAAAATAAATAAAAAAAATGCATCAGTTCAGTTTTCACAGCATTTTTTTTTTAACTAGAGATGGACAAACCTCTCAAGATTCATTTCAGGTTCGGGACCAAGATTTGTTTCGAGTTGAAGAAGTTCGGTATTAACCACAACCCAAATTGGCTGAAAATATGTTTAATCAAGTTTATTAAGTTTTGCAATAAGAACAGAAGAGAAAAAAGGGGGGTTACCCAAGCCACCCTGTTCATAGATAAGGCACAGTAATAAAGGATTAGGCGAAGGGCTGGCGAGGTGATGCCATAGTTTGATATTGATCTGGTTGTTCAGGGTAGAGCATTCCAGGGCACCGATGCAGCTTGAGAAAAGTCTTGGAGTGTTTGGATAACAGAGGATACAAGTTTAAGGTCATTGGCAGAATAGAGGATGTTTGGTTGGTAGACAATGATGAGGAAGGAGATATAGGAGGTGCAGCATGAGGGAGGGATTTGTGGGTGAGTAATAATTTTATATTGTATTCTTTAATAGATGGGCAACCAGGGCATTGACTGACACAAGGCATCTGTGCACTGGTTTGACAGAAAGGAGGCTGCATTTAGGACAGATTGTAGAGGGTAATACAGTCATATGAAAAAGTTTGGGCACCCCTATTAATCTTAATCATTTTTAGTTCTAAATATTTGGGTGTTTGCAACAGCCATTTCAATTTGATATATCTAATAACTGATGGACACAGTAATATTTCAGGATTGAAATGAGGTTTATTGTACTAACAGAAAATGTGCAATATGCATTAAACCAAAATTTGACCGGTGCAAAAATTTGGGTACCCTTATCATTTTATTGATTTGAATACTCCTAACTACTTTTTACTGACTTACTGAAGCACAAAATTGGTTTTGTAACCTCACTGAGCTTTGAACTTCATAGCCAGGTGTATCCAATCATGAGAAAAGGTATTTAAGGTGGCCAATTGCAAGTTGTTCTCCTATTTGAATCTCCTCTGAAGAGTGGCATCATGGGCTCCTCAAAACAACTCTCAAATGATCTGAAAACAAAGATTGTTCAACATAGTTGTTCAGGGGAAGGATACAAAAAGTTGTCTCAGAGATTTAACCTGTCAGTTTCCACTGTGAGGAACATAGTAAGGAAATGGAAGACCACAGGGACAGTTCTTGTTAATCCCAGAAGTGGCAGGCCAAGAAAAATATCAGAAAGGCAGAGAAGAAGAATGGTGAGAACAGTCAAGGACAATCCACAGACCACCTCCAAAGAGCTGCAGCATCATCTTGCTGCAGATGGTGTCACTGTGCATCGGTCAACAATACAGCACACTTTGCACAAGGAGAAGCTGTATGGGAGAGTGATGCGAAAGAAGCCGTTTCTGAAAGCACGCCACAAACAGAGTCGCCTGAGGTATGCAAAAGCACATTTGGACAAGCCAGCTTCATTTTGGAAGAAGGTCCTGTGGACTGATGAAACAAAGATTGAGTTGTTTGGTCATACAAAAAGGCGTTATGCATGGCGTCCAAAAAACACAGCATTCCAAGAAAAACACTTGCTACCCACTGTAAAATTTGGTGGAGGTTCCATCATGCTTTGGGGCTGTGTGGCCAATGCCGGCACTGGGAATCTTGTTAAAGTTGAGGGTCGCATGGATTCAACTCAGTATCAGCAGATTCTTGAGAATAATGTACAAGAATCAGTGACGAATTTGAAGTTACGTCGGGGATGGATATTTCAGCAAGACAATGATCCAAAACACATCTCCAAATGTACTCAGGCATTCATGCAGAGGAACAATTACAATGTTCTGGAATGGCCATCCCAGTCCCCAGACCTGAATATCATTGAACATCTGTGGGATCATTTGAAGCGGGCTGTCCATGCTCGGCAACCATCAAACTTAACTGAACTGGAATTGTTTTGTAAAGAGGAATGGTCAAAAATACCTTCATCCAGGATCCAGGAACTGATTAAAAGCTACAGGAAGCGACTAGAGGCTGTTATTTTTGCAAAAGGAGGATCTACTAAATATTAATGTCACTTTTCTGTTGAGGTGCCCATACTTTTGCACCGGTCAAATTTTGGTTTAATGCATATTGCACATTTTCTGTTAGTACAATAAACCTCATTTCAATCCTGAAATATTACTGTGTCCATCAGTTATTAGATATATCAAATTGAAATGGCTGTTGCAAACACCCAAATATTTAGAACTAAAAATGATTAAGATTAATAGGGGTGCCCAAACTTTTTCATATGACTGTAAGTGGAAGACCGCTTAGTAGACATTTGCAATAGTCAAGACGAGACAGAATCAGAGCGACTATGAGGGGTTTTAATGTTTCCACAGTGAGAATAGCTTCATACACTCTCCACAATTTCACACCACCTTTATCTCCTCTTCTCCTTTGATGACAATGACTTCACCCTTGATTTTTCTTCATGTCAACAATCTCAAAGGTTTCCTCAGATATGTCTTGTATTCCCCAAGATAAATTAAGATGGTTCAAAACAGAATTAGGGAATCCCCGGTGAAATAATTCTTCAGACTTTATGTGTAATTTGGTCCAATTTTTGGAGGTGGAACATGGTCTACCAACCTTTGTCACGAAATACATTTCTAGTACAGTTCGTCTTACATTGCTATTTTTCATGGGAAGTATGCAGTGACTGCAGCATAGAGAAGCATACCGAGGGCCCTTATGTCAGCACTAGGATCCAAGACTATTTGTGTTTTAATGCACATAGATCTGGTGACATGGACAGGACAAGGGTAACTGCAAGATATTCTAGAGTTTTGGTCAACTGTAACAGAGCTTCACATCACTTCTGTAATTATGACCTAGGAACGTAGAAGAAATGGCCAAATCTTGATTTTGTTCCCCACAAGAAAGATTTCATATCAACCACTCAGGCTTTGTCCACATCTCCCATCTCATGTTCTGTGAAGACATTACTGCATCTCAGCTCATACAAGGTCCACAGAGCTGCAGAAATTTCTTCACATAAAACATTTTGCAAATTATTGAAACACGACAAACTTTTCTTTTTTTTAACAACTTTAATTGAAATCAATTGGATAATGAGGTATTGGTTATATTTTTGTCAAAATGTAAAAGTTCTATTAAATTGTTCTAAAAAAAAAAAAAGAAAAAGTGTAAAAAATTATTTTGGCAAAAATATGTAAGCTCGCAACCCACGTCAAGGGTCCTCATTCTCTTGCGAGGCCTACACTAACTAACAAAGCAAAACTAACTAACTAAATGGCAATGAAGGTAAACTAACAAGTTCCCAACTATTACCTAAAAATCACATTCCCGACTTTATATAACTAGTGCCGTGATGGCGAACCTATGGCACGCGTGCCAGAGAGGGCACGCAGAGCCCTCAGTTGTCACGCGCGCCGTCACCATATCTCACTAACGGGGAATCCAGTACAGTATTCCCCGTTAGTGAGCGATCGCTTCTTTCAGCTGTATGTGCAAATGTACATACAGCTGAAAACTGTCAGTGTAGGCCTTGGTCCGCAGGACCGCTGCTTACACAGTACATGCTGGGTTGATAAAGGCTAAACGCTGTACTCTGGAAGGACCTTCTGACGTCATAAGGTCACATGACAGGGTAGGCGTCTCTTTGCTTGTAAGAAGGTCCTTCCACATGAAGAGAAGTATCCCGAACAATGGAGGAACATGGAGAGATGTGGGGCTCAGGGTGTAGTGTGGGGAGGAGAGATGTGGGGTTCAGTGTGGGGGGGAGAGATGTGGAGGGGAGAGATGTAGGGTGCAGGGTGTAGTGTGGGGGGTAGAAATGTGGGGGGGGAGGGGTGTAGTGTGGGGGGAGAGATGCAGAGTGTAGTGTGGGGTATAGAGATGTAGGGTGTAGTGTGGGGGTTAGAGATGGTGGGGTGCAGTATGTAGGGTGTAGTGTGGGGGTTAGAGATGTGGGATGCAGGGTGTAGTGTGGGGGGAGAGATGTAGGGTGCAGGGTGTAGTGTGGGGGGAGAGATGTAGGGTGCAGGGTGTAGTGTGGGGGGAGAGATGTAGGGTGCAGGGTGTAGTGTGGGGGAGAGATGCAGAGTGTAGTGTGGGGGAGGAGAATGTGGGGTGCAGTATGTAGGGTGTAGTGTGGGGGTTAGAGATATGGGGTACAGGGTGTAGTGTGGGGGAAATGCAGGGTGTAGTGGGGGTAGAGATACAGGGTGTAGTGGGGGGTAGAGATGCAGGGTGTAGTGGGGGGTAGAGATGCAGGGTGTAGTGGGGGGTAGAGATGCAGGGTGTAGTGGGGGGTGCAGAGATGCAGGGTGTAGTGTGGGGTGCAGAGATGCAGGGTGTAGTGGGGGGTGCAGAGTGTAGTGTGGGGGAAGATGCAGAGTGTAGTGTGGGGGAAGATGCAGAGTGTAGTGTGGGGTCCAGGGTGTAGTGTGGGGGGGAGAGATGTGGGATGTAGGCTGCTTGCAAGAGGGAGGAATGGGGGTGCTGGCTGCTTGTGAGCAAGAGGGGGGATGCTGGGGAGGCAGGTTAATTTAAGGTGAAATTGCCGTGTTGGCACTTTGCGATAATTTAGTGGGCTTTGGGTTGCAGTTTGGGCACTCGGTCTCTAAAAGGTTCGCCATCACTGAACTAGTGCAACAGATATAATGTAGTATTATAGCTACAATATTCAATTCAATATTTGAAACACCATATAAAACTGGAGATACAATGATTTACATTTACATCCCCTTTGGCATTTCCTATATGGGTATACGGGTTGAATATCAGAGGGATCTTCCTTAAAACAGTTGTTATGGGGCGTGGCCTGGCTATGGAGGAGTGAGGACGCGTTTGCCTCAACTCCTTCCCCAGGCGGCCTAGGCACATGCTAAATCTGCTGACCGGCACCTACCGTCCCCGCCCCGACATGGGCAGAACCCGCAGGCCTCCGCAGCAGTCCTCTTCAACCCCTCAGGGGATCTCACGGGAGGCCTCCATGGCCCGCTTTCTTCAGGGCCCGCACGCTGACGACTCTGCTATGGCGCCCTCCAAGATGGTGCCCGACAATGTGGCCTCTTCCTGCGGCTCCCCGGCTTCCTCACTGCCGGCAGCCACCTTTCTTCCAGGTCCTGGATCTCTTGATGGCCCCAGAGAGACGCTAGATCCCCCAGCGGAGACCTCCTGCGTGCCCAGTCCTACTGCACCATGGGCCACCGGAGGATCTGGGTACCGCTCAGCCCCCACCTCTCCCTTGTCTACGGGAGCTTTGGATGGGGCTTGGCCCTCCCTGCCCCCTTCTCCTGCCTCCTCCCCGGTGTCTCTACACCAGGGCCCTGTACTGGGTGCCTCACAACCCTCCACGCGGCCCTGCTGACAGGACTGGCCCTCCTCCGCCTCTACACAGCTCTCCTGCGGTGGCTCCTGCATCAGCACCTCCAGCTGGCTTGATTCCCCTGTCCCTGGATCCTCAGACTGCTCTTCCTGGCACAAGGAAATCTTCTGCTGCCGCTCTGCAAGACTCTGCCTCTCCACTGGATACAAAACAAACTTCATAGCACATAACATGAAGATAACAACTTGGAGAAAGTTTTATAAATAACAACAAGTGTTGTCTCCAAATCTATCATAATGAAACCCTCTACAAATCATGCTCTCACTACCAACAAATAGCAATAATCCAAGAAAGAAAAGTAAGAAAGCACTCAAAATAATAAAAATACAAAAGGAATTTTATTGAAATATAAAAATACAAGACAGAAACAACAGTACAAATACCTATGTCAGCAGATGTAAAACGAGAGAGGCAGAGACTAAGTAGTATAAATAAATATGAGGGAGATAACATACAACCATGCATAAAGTATATAGCAGTATATAAGTACAAGGGGTACTAATGGTTAATAAAGAGCAAGTGCATATATAAAACCCCTATATAAATGCCCAATGTATCACACTATACATGTATTTTGCAAAGTAAGTTACATGGTATAAGATCTAAACATACCCATGACACAAATGCCGCTGCCTGCTGACAAAACCCAACGCACGTTTCGGCACACAAAGCCTTCGTCTGGGGGTGGTGTCAGTGGAGCCAAACAGAAGCTTATATAGGCAGTATAATCAAGGCCAAACTTTAGAACTGGTGTGTTGCTACAAATCTCCATACCAATGGTAGTGCATGAAAGCCATCCTGAAGTTACCTGATTATAATGGCGCATGCCCAGGCCATCAGTACCTCTTACAACCACGTGACCATGTCCGCATGCGCTGATGTGGGTGGGAATCACAATGTGATGACGTCATAGTCACGAGTCCCAGCCATGCCCCGCGATATTGCAGATAGGACACACGGGAAAGGGGTAAGAGAGCCAGGCATGCGCACAGCAGGTTAGATGAATAAATGAAATACAAAAGGTATGGAGGGCCGCAATAGACCAGAAATATATATCACTACAATTACAGGAATGAATAAATACATCCAAAGACCCATATATATAAAAACTATATATAAAATAACAATGAACACACAAATGGTGCCATAGTTGAGAACGAGAGGTTATAAAGGACCAAAAATATGTCCTCTAGAACAAGTACTTATAAAAAGTGACATGTGCAAGAAGTGACATGTGCAAAAGCAATAAATCATGAATAAAAATTATATCATTATAAACAAATGTGATAAGAATATACAAACAAGTGAGAACAATTTTTTTTTTTCTTCTTCTTCTTTTCATCTTCTTCTTCCCCTTCCTTTCCTTCCCTCCCCTTCCTTTATAGTTTTTTGTTGCTAAATGGTGTAAAATAAAAAGGTCCATCGATCCATTAAAGGTATCCTGAACTGTATCAATGTAATCCAGTCAAAAACAGGCCAGGGATGACAACTGAATAAACAAAACAGAAAACAAAATGAATAAAAGCAAGCAATGAATATAAAAGGCAACCCCACTACCACAAAACAAAAAAAAAAAATATATGCACAAAATATGTAAAGGGGTTACAAGGTCCAAGCAATAAAGATCACAAGAATGCCCCAAAGTTAAGAGTCTCATTTAAAGGGTCCCTAAAGTCCAAATCCATTTCGCCTCACATTGAGCTAATCGTGATTTCAGTCCACATCCTCGTATATTTATTGGGATACAATCGATGCTACGTACTAGTAGTAATGTCGGATTACTATCATGATATTGTGCAAAATGTTTAGCAATTGGCTTAAATTTATCATGTTCTATATTATTTTTAGTAGCCAAAATATCTCGTACGTGTTCCCTAACCCGTATCTTGAGTTGTCTGGATGTAAGACCGATATAAAATCAGCGAGCACGGGCAAGTAGCATAATAGATAACATAACGTGTATTACACGTTATGTGATGTTGAATTTGAAATATCTTATTGCCTTGTGCATTACAAAAATTAGTAGCTCTTTGAATGTTAGGGCATGCCACACAACGTCCACAGGGAACACAACCTTTGCTAGGGCCTCTAGCTCCAAAAATCCCTTGATGTCTCACCTCATAGTGACTCTTAACGAGTAGATCTTTCAGGTTCCTGGATCTACGGGAGACAATGCTTGGGAATGAAGGAATATATTGTCCAATAACAGTATCACCCTGTAAAATAGGCCAGAATTTGGATAAAGCTTTCTGCATTTCCTTCCAATGGGAGTGGAATTGAGTTATATAACGTACCTGATTTGATTTAGATTCTCTTCGACTGTTGTTGTGTATCAAATATGAACGTGGCGTACTTTTCGCTCTTAGATAGGCACGTTTGATTTGTCTTTGGCTATAACCTCTATCAGTAAATCGCTGTTTCAAATCATGGGCATAACATTAAAATTTTTCATCTGTAGAGCAGATCCTTCTGACACGTAAAAACTGACCTATAGGGACCGCGTTAATTGTCTGAAAAGGGTGAGACAAAGAAGCGAGTAACAAAGAATTAATTTCATTTCTAAAAATTTCAGTTTGCAGCACATCATAATTATCTCTACAGTCATGGCCAAAAGTTTTGAGAATGATACAAATATAAATTTTTACAAAGTCTACTGCTTCAGTTTTTCTAATGGCAATTTGCATATACTCCAGAATGTTATAAAGAGTGATCAGCTTAACAGCAATTACTTGCAAAGTCAATATTTGCCTAGAAAATGAACTTTATCCCCCAAAACACATTTCAACATCATTGCAGCCCTGCCTTAAAAGGACCACCTAACATCGTTTCAGTGATTGCTCCATTAACACAGGTGTGGGTGTTGATGAGGACAGGGCTGGAGATCAATCTGTCATGATTAAGTAAGAATGACACCACTGGACACTTTAAAAGGAGGCTGGTGCTTGCCATCATTGTTTCTCTTCTGTTAACCATGGTTATCTCTAAAGAAACACGTGCAGTCATCATTGCACTGCACAAAAATGGCCTAACTGGGAAGAGTATTGCAGCTAGAAAGATTGCACCTCAGTCAACAATCTATCGCATCATCAAGAACTTCAAGGAGAGAGGTTCCATTGGTGCCAAAAAGGCTCCAGGGCGCCCAAGAAAGACCAGCAAGCGGCAGGACCGTCTCTTAAAAGTGTTTCAGCTGTGGGATCGGGCTACCAGCAGTGCAGAGCTTGCTGAGGAATGGCAGCAGGCAGGTGTGAGTGCATCTGCACGCACTGTGAGGTGGAGACTCTTGGAGCAAGGCCTGGTCTCAAGGAGGGCAGCAAAGAAGCCACTTCTCTCCAGAAAAAAACATCAGGGACAGACTGATATTCTGAAAAAGGTACAGGGAGTGGACTGCTGAGGACTGGGGTAAAGTCATTTTCTCTGATGAATCCCCTTTTCGATTGTTTGGAACATCTGGAAAACAGCTTATTCGGAGAAGAAGAGGTGAGCGCTACCACCAGTCTTGTCTCATGCCAACTGTAAAGCATCCTGAAACCATTCATGTGTGGGGTTGCTTCTCAGCCAAGGGAATCGGCTCTCTCACAGTCTTGCCTAAAAACACAGCCATGAATAAAGAATGGTACCACAATGTCCTCCAAGAGCAACTTCTCCCAACCGTCCAAGAGCAGTTTGGCGCTCAACAATGCCTTTTCCAGCATGATGGAGCACCTTGCCATAAAGCAAAGGTGATAACTAAATGGCTCAGGGAACAAAACATAGAGATTTTGGGTCCATGGCCCGGAAACTCCCCAGATCTTAATCCCATTGAGAACTTGTGGTCAATCATCAAGAGACGGGTGGACAAACAAAAACCAACAAATTCAGACAAAATTAAAGCATTGATTCTGCAAGAATGGACTGCTATCAGTCAGGATTTGGTCCAGAAGTTGATTGAGAGCATGCCAGGGAGAATGGCAGAGG